>BLKR01016063.1:0-10000 GCA_011170035.1 Teleogryllus occipitalis
TTAAATTTAAAAAAATCACAGGTTGCGACATCCGTTCGCACGTTGACAATAATATCGTTTTACCAATATTCCTTTGGTGAAAAAAGATAGGTGGGCTCTAATGCACCGATTTTTGCTCGTTCAGCGCAGCGCCAGTTTGTGTCACGAACCACGTGACCACGTTGAACGTGTCACGGTTGAAAAGCGTGACGCACTTCGGTTGAAAAGCGAGACCAGGCATTTGCTGCAATGTTAAATGGAGAGTAAGAAGTGTCGAGAAACATTTTGAAAGAGGTGTTAAGTGACAGTTTTTGAGGATAACCAACCAAAAGCAACAGGCTGAAGATATAATTGAAATAAAATATGCAATATTTGAAAAAAATGCTTATCTGTTTCTCTTTCAATGACTTGCTACTGTGATAATTTTGGCATTTAAAATTCACGCTATTATGACACGAACTGGTCATTGGTTGAAGTCGGATGCGCGAGAACCCACCTATCTCTTTCCACCATGGGCAGTCAGATTGAGTTTTGTTCATAAATGATAGCACATAGAAAACACATATAAGAATTCGAGTGCATATGTAATTTAATCTATGTTTAAATATTGGTAAAGGCGATCTCCCAATCACATTTTGGCGCGTATTTCAAATTTCTAAACTGATAAAACTGGTTTCAATTTTTTTTCACTATCGTCCACATTGTTTAAAAATCTGAAAAAATATGTTATAGAATGTTATAGGACACATTCTGGGAGAAAACTGAGATAGTACTTAAACGTTATCACGTCGAAAATTCAATTCAAAACTTTGTTTATTTTTTCTATTTGAATTTGGTATTATAATTGGTTGCCAAACATATCTTACAATTCAACTACTTTTTTCCACCTCCCCAATTTTTTTCAGCCTGATACACGCAATAAAAGCTGAGAAAAAAATAAAACATGAAAAACACGTTTCTCGTTCTATCTCAGCAACAGATTGCCCTAGGAGTAAGATTTTTTTGTGAATCTACGGCATTTTTTATTCTCTTTTGTATGAGCATCACGATTATCGATTTGGTTTGGGGGCACTTTTCACTCCCTTATTCCGCCATACCCTTCTGGAAAAGTGCAAATTGCGTGAGAGATTTTTGAAAAAATTACATGTGTAATTTTTTATAGACAGGGGAAAGGGACAGATGGACTGGGACATCAATTTGGAAAAGTTTTTTTAGGCGTGGTTTAGGCACTAGTAGTGTTCACAGACGGACGGACGTTTAAAAAAAAATCGGTACCAGAGGACCCCAAAACGAGTATTTCCGTTGAAAACTGGAAATCGATTTTCCGCAGCATTTCATCATTTTTACTATACTACGTATATTACTCTGTGTATACGGGAAAGTAAACTAGAGGTGCTACAGAACGACACAGACTTTCTCATAGTAAAGTTTTCTAATGTCATTGGTGTGGCCTGGAACTGTACGGTCTGGCCCCTCCTTGCCTGCGGGCAACTATCCCCTCCCAAAGATGATTCTTTTGACATTTTCTCAACCTTTCGGTTTCTTAATACAAGAATCGAAATATTACTACAAGAATATTAAAGAAGAGTAAAACCTCGTTCTAAATAGCTATTTTCGTTGAAAAATTTGGAGCCGTTTTTAAGAAAATGGCGTTAAGCTTTACTGTAAATGCGAAATTTGAAGCTCTTTTTCACAACCAACTACTGCGTTTTCGAAAAACTTTATTTGAAGTCATTTGAAGAACTCCCACTCAGAAAGTCAATAATGTATACAAAATGGTGAAAATGTGCATATTAACGGCGCGCGAGAAATTTAAAAGAAATTACACTTGTATAATTTTTGAAAAAGTAAAAGACTACATGAAAATAAACTTTACGACATATTAAACAGTGCTATTGCCGCTATCCATTGGAAAAGTTTGAAGAAAAAATTTGGAGCCATTTTTGAGAAAATGGTGTTTCACGATTCTGAAAATGAAGAAATTTGAGCTCATTTGAAGAGAAAACTCTTGAGTTTTCGAGAAACTTTATGTGACATTATTTAAAGAAAATGTACTTATAAATACAATAACGTAGAGAAAGCGTCTCTAAATGTAAATATTACCTACGTGAGGGACAAGCCAAAAAAATTCATTTTGTAATTTTTGAAAACAACAAGGAATATGTTTGGCGATTAGGCAACAATATGGCGATTAGGACGTTTAAGCTTCATTTGGCACTACCCTAGAAAAAATTTAAAGCAGTTTTTGGGAAAATCTCGTTTATGTTAATTTTTAAAATTGCAAATATTGCACTAAAACTAATAAAATATTCAAAAAATGTACGTGGCCTATAGAAAGAACTAATTATGGGCAAGAATTTTCATTTGAAAGAACAATCTCTGTCTTCAATTTTATAGTCGTAGGAACTCAAGGAAAAAATTCAAACTTTCGCAATTTTCGAAAATTCAGAGTTAACCGCGAAAATCGCACCTATGCCACGTTTATAAGTGTAGTTTACTATATTCTTAAAAGAAATTTAAAGAAAAAAATTGGAGCCGAATTTGAGAAAATTTTGAAAATGTTCTGGGGGCTTCATGTAAAGAACCCCCAAACTTTAAAAGAAAATTAATTTGAAAGCATCAAGTAGAGCCAGATCGACGAGTGGTTTAGGCGCTAGTAGTGTTCACGGACGGACGGACGGACGGACGGACGGACGGACGGACCGAAGGGCGGACCGAAGGACGGATCGAAGGACGGATCGAAGGACGGATCGAAGGACGGATCGAAGGACGGACCGACAGACAGGCGGCAGGGAGACGTTTTGAAGGACACACTTTTTCGGTATCAGGGGACCCCAAAACGTGTATTTCCGTTGAAATCTGGAAATCGATTTTCCACAGTATTTCATAACTTTCTGTACCCTATGTTATTACTCTGAATATACGTTTTTACGAGACAGTAAACGAAAATATACAAGGATAAAATTATTGTAACTAAGGAAGAACTTACCATGAAAATCTCTAGGGTATGGTAAAATTCTCCTGCACTATTAGAAAAGGCCATAAAATGCATAAGAAGCCTGACAATGTGCATCAAAGCTGCCAAGAATGCCATGGGTAAATTTACAAAATACTCCAGAATTAGTTTCCAAAATTGTAAACGATGTATTAATTTATTAAACCATTTTTTATTTTATTCTTTCCTTAAATACAATACAAATATATAAAAGTAACCACTAAACAGTTTTATAGGAAATTCGTCAACCAATGTATGAATAAACTTTCAAATGATGTAAAAACACTTGAGTACTATAATTTGGCCACCCACTGTAATATATAATTTTCTTTATACTACATATATTACTCCGTATGTATGTATTGTGTTTCTGTGAACGTAAAAATTGATCAACATTACCTTTACAATATTGTAATGTTGAAATTAAAATAGATGAAAATCATGAATTGAAAATGTAATAATGAAAGAAAATTTCCGAAAATCAATAAAATGGTTGACAAATTTGAAGGTCACATTCGTTTATTACTAATATCGAAATTCCACCATTTATTATACTAGGTAATCTTTTGCAGTGAATGAATTATCTTTTCCAACAGGTCTTAATTTCCTTCTTGTTTTCACTATCAAGTCTTAACATTAAACCCTTACCTACTTAAGATCATATTTTTTGATCAATCACATTCAAGAACACTTTCGAACTCTTCTTCTAATAAATCATCCATCACATTTTCAGTATTCTCATTCCAAATTTTATACACTCCTGAATAACATTCACAGGCTGAAAGCACAAATATATAAATATTATTATTTTCATAATCATGTTCCCCAAGTCTTATTTAATAGTAAATAAACATCTAGAAACAAAAAAGCGCCATTATTAAACTAATTATACTTGAATTAAAAAGCGAACACTTATTCAATTTCATTTTATAATGCAAATAATTCATGAGGTAAATGGAAGTAATGAGATACAAAACTGGATAGAGTGAGAGTGTAAGAAAGATTAAAATATATTTAATAAATAAAGGTGATATATTTGCCAGTGGCGAAGTTGATGGGTAATCTGGGAGACATAGGCCACCCAAATTATTTTTCAATAAAATCTGTAGTTAAGTGTATCCTTTTTCAATATTTTTTACTGAATCGCTGAAGAAAATTAAATGTTTTACGACTTCTTTTCCCCACTTACGCGGGAGGGAATTAGCAAATCCGCAGAGCACTCTTTGGGGCCGGTAGCAGAGAGAAGAGCCTGCCAGGGACCTCTCTTAAGCAGGCACTACCAAAATAGGTTACCACAAAAGCATATATGCCACCATTTAGAACTATTTAATTGCTAATTAATTACGCAAAAATTAATTTAATTGTTCTTCAAACTTCTGAGTAATTAATTGTGAACTGCCGGGCGCGCCCGCCGGTTAGCCGGCCGGGCGGCTGGTGTCCACTTGTCACAGGTGTGTCGGCATGTTAGCATGCCTTACCTTCATTCGGAACCAGATGAAAATAACGGTTTTTGATTGGTCGACGTATAAAAATGGCCGATGCCGCAGATTCAAATAAAATTCACATATGTAAGCTAAGATCTTAGCGGATTTAAACGCATTTTGATATAAAATGTATGTGAAAACTACTCACAAGCTACATTAATTTCACGCAGAAATTATTCCAAAACTACTAGTTTTTTCAAAAAATGGTACATGACCTTTTTTACAGAGCTAATTGTGTATAACCCACTTCGAGTCAAAAATCTCTATCTTTAATTTCGTAGTTTAAAAATTGTTTCAAATTTCCAAAAATAAGGAATATCAACGAAAATGAAACCTGTACCATTCCCTTAAACGTCCTTTACACCATCCAACAACAAAATTGAAACAAGAATTATTTTTTGAAAATGTCCGAGGGGCTTCACGTAAAGTACCCCCCAGAATTAAATTATCGGTTTCAAATTCCAGTGACCGCGACATCACCCAGATCGATTGGGAAATACCAATTTTGGAGGCAATCGGCTAAACGGTATAGCGTTGTTCACAGACCGATGGACAGACGTTTTGCCGTCAAACGATTTTTCTGTACGAAGGATGCACAAAACATGGATTCTGGCGACACCACGCGTTAAAGGATTTTTTTTCTATATTTAGCAACAGGACTTATCAACTTTTAGGGTACCAAGGCCTGACAATAAGAGTTCTTGTGCCGAAAATTCGCCGTTCTCAGGCGCACGATTACAATACTTTCCCTACTTACGTAAGTAAGTGCGAGAAAGTGAAAATTAAAGAACAAACTAAAATAAAATGGGAAACAAAACAAAACACTCTAAGTTTTGGAAATCTCTTTTTCAACATATTATTTGAAGAATTCTTTATTGTCAAACGAGCTTTACCATTGTTGTACAAATTGAAATACTTACATACTGAACGTATCACTTTGGATGATGTTGACACAACAAACTGAGGATCTATTTTAAATCCACTATAAATATAATCAAGAATTTTGAAAATCACCTGTAAGCAAAGTGAAAAAGTAAAAAACATAATTTTAAACTCATGTGTATGTCAAAGAATAAAAACATCATTACATTACAAACAAGTGTGACATGAATACAATGTTCAATTAATAATAAAACATTTTTTCTTTTGACTTGAATGATGTCAAACTAATATAATTTAAAAATACATGGTAGTTTCTCAAACTTTTTTGTTCTTCCTTTTAGAGTGTAAATAGGGTTCCCATAAAGATGTTTTTAAACTAATATTGCTACAGAATGGCACACACTTGTTCGTATTAGTTTTCAAATTTCTTTGCTCTGGGCTATCTTTTCGGTCGTGGCCCAACCTCATTCCAAGTGCCATCTATTGTCGCCCAAAGTACATTTTTTTCACATTTTCACAATTTTTCAACTGAAATATGACTTTAAGAACATTACAGACGAGTAAAACTTTATTTAACATAATTTAAAGCGCATGTGCTCTTAGTTATAATATTGTGAAGAAATTGCCTTTAATGTAAATATTACCGATGTGAGAGACAAGTCAAAAAAATTAGTTCTGAAAATTTTGAAAAAAGAAAACGATAGAGCAATATAGTGTTTATGTCATTGTATAGGTTTTTTTTGGCACTAACCCTACCAAAAATTTAAAGAAAAAATTTGGAGCCGTTTTCGAGAAAATCTTGTTTTTGTAATTTTTTAAAATTGCAAATATATTACGCTTCTATGTACAAAAACTACTAAAATTTCCAAACAAATCTATTTGACCTTATTGAAACAACAATTGTATTGTACCACAAATTTCATTTGAAGGAAAAATATATCTTCAATTTTGTAGGTGTAGGAAGCCGCCGAAAAAAAATTCAAATTTTTGCAATTTTAGAAAATTTAGTTAACCGCGAAAATCGAACCTATGCCACCTTTATAAGTTTATTTTACTCTATTATTACAAGAAACAAATTGGAGCTGTTTGAGAAAATTTTGACAATGTAAGGAAGTCTTCATATAAAGTACCCCCAAATTTCAAAGAATGTTTTTCTACATTTCAAAGCTTCAACTAGAGGCAGATGGACAAGGGATTCTTCAATTTGGAGGAGATCGTACGTATTTTTTAGGCGCTAGTAGTGTTCACAGACGGACGGACGGACGGACAGACAGACAGACAGACGGACGGACGGACACACGGACGTTTTGAAATATAACAATTTTTCGGTATCAGGGGACCCGAAAACGTGTATTTCCGTTGAAATCTCAAAATCCATTTTCCGCAGCATTACATAACTCTCCGTGTTACCGACTTTAAAAAAATGTCAAAAAGTTACATTTTTGTAATTTTTGGAAAAGCAAAATAATAGGGCAATATAATAATAATAAATAATAATAAAACTGTCTTTATTAGTGGCGAGGCTCAGGCCATTAGGACTGCTCTTCCACCTTACCACATGAAATATATACATTATTTCTTATACTACGAAGAAGATTGAGGAGGGCATATTTTACATTTATATCTGGGATGCAAAACTAGGGACCATCCCGGCATACGCCTTAAGCGATTGAGTAAACCCAGAAAACCTCAATCAGGATGGCGGCTGAAGGCCGAGGGCATTGACAATAATTGAAAAATATAAGAATATATACATTAATTAGAAAAAAAAGGTAATACAAAGATAGTGAAATTAAATAACAAACCTATACAATAAGAATAAAAATTGCGTAATGATAAGAAGTGACAGAGAGGCTTCAACAGTGCGGTAACATAACCAGATTGAAAAACAAAGATTACAATATTTTCAGTTTCCATATCAGTTTCAATTACATAAACATTATAATATAAACTGTCAAGCGGAATAAAATTTGAAGTTTACAGATATCACGGACAAAAGAAATACAATTAACACGACAATAAGTAAATAAGAGAAGCATTACACAATTTATAATAATTAAAAACAATTGTTGATTTCTTGCTAATGAGAGTTCAAGTCAATCGATTTCTTGGTAATGAGAGTCAAACCGTTAAATAGAAATTAAATTAAAAATATAGTTTTTGTAAAAGGCCTTCAAAGTTTAATGATTTCTCACAAATCAATATAAGTGTTTGTTTAGATGCCAAATAATTACTTCACATGTATGTACGCGTTCAAATATTGTTAGTATT
Organism: Teleogryllus occipitalis; assembly: GCA_011170035.1. Classification (NCBI taxonomy): domain Eukaryota; kingdom Metazoa; phylum Arthropoda; class Insecta; order Orthoptera; family Gryllidae; genus Teleogryllus; species Teleogryllus occipitalis. The sequence continues at coordinate 7,612 of BLKR01016063.1, forward strand.
TAATATTATTTTGATTGTCATTTAATTTAGCTCATTATCCAATAAAAGCGGACTTGAGCACCCTTTACTAAGAAACCAACAAAATATAAAAGTGACAGTAAAAGAAAAATTAATTACTAATACATCTAGATAAAATAACTTTAATCAATAATTTGAAATATCACATTAAAATCAGTACAGAGTAAGTTTGAGTTTTGTGAAGAGTATGAAAAAAATATTACAAGTGATACGCCTTGGATAATAAGAGAGCTTTTAATTGCTTCTTAAAAGAATTGACAGAAATACTGTGTTTAATGTTCTTTGGGAGGCTGTTCCAAGCTCTCGTTACTTTTACGGTAAATGACTTGTTATAATAATTAGAATTATGTTAAGGTATTTGTAATAATAATGATTTGTCGAGTCTAGCGGATACAAAAGGCCTGAACCGATCTGTTAAATGCGGGAGATCTTTTGTTTTTAGTAAACTGTAAATAAAATGAAGACACGCGTTTTGAGCTCTTTGTAATCGTGTGGCAAGTGCTGAACTTAAATCGTTGTACACAACGTTACAATGGTCAAAGTGCGGAAAGACAAGGGATTCTATTGCAATTTTTTTTATATTGACTGGTAAAAACTTGCCAACAATCCTAAGAGAACTAATTCGTGAACAGACTAACTTTGTAACTTTATTTACATGAGAATCCCACTGGAGGTTATTATTAAGAATTATTCCTAAGATTTTGACTTCGGAACAATAAGGTATGATGGTTTGATCTAGAATAACACTTTCTGTGCATAGACTATAAGCTCGTGATTGAACGTTTTTCGAACAAATTACCAGTCTGTGATTTAGAAGGATTCAAGGAAACGCCGTTTAGTTTTGTCCACTGCAGCAAGGTTTCCACGTCCTTATTGGTATTATCCACTAATTGTTTCGGTGCAGAGGGTCTTCCGCTGATATAAATTTGAAAATCATCAGCGTACATATGATGTTTACAGAAACTGATGGAATTAGGCAAGTCATTAACGTATATTTGGAAAAACAATGGCCCGAGGATGGATCCCTGGGGAACACCCTTTGCCATTGTTTCGGTAAATGAGTAATCCTCCCCAACACTAACATATTGCTGACGGTTCTTTAGGTGATCTTCTATCCACCGCGTCGTGACTAATGAAAATTTTAAGTTTCTGCATTTAGCGAGTAGGAGGTCATGGTCGACAGAATCAAAGGCTTTACTGAAATCTAGTAGCGTTAATACTGTAATTTCCCCATCATCCGGGGCTTTTCTCAAATCTTCGGTAACTTCAAGTAATGCAGTTTGTGTACTTCTACATGGCATGAAACGTGACTGGTACGGATTTAATAATCCATACTCTGTAACGTGTGAGTAGATTATGAACATCTTCTTCGAGGATTTTTGATAGTGTCGGAAGAATACTTATAGGCCGGAAATCGTTAGGAGAGGAAAGGCTTTGGGACTTTAGAAGAGGACGAACTTTGGCTAAGAGGACGAAATTTGCCTAACGAAGGAAAAACGGTCTCAATGCAATTTTGCATTTCAAATCGGCAATTGTATGCTCCATTGAAAATTAACAATATGCAATTAGCTGATGTTAAGGTAACAAAATTTCTAGGTCTCTCAATTCAATCAAACCTCAAATGGAATGTACATATAAAAGAATTAAACACTAAATTGCCGGCGGCGCTAGCCGAATGCGTTTACTACGCTCCGTGAAGTCACGAAGGTTAAGCGCATTCGAGACTCGCGGGTTCGTGGTTGGGTGACCGGCCAGGAACCCCGGGATCTAACGCCGTCGAGCCCCTGGCCGAAGGGATAAAAGGCACTGACTGCGACGTGACGAGACTTGACTAATATTAAAAAAGTAAAGCACGTTAATGGATGATTACTCCGAGAAGTGCAAAGCGCTCAACCCCCCTTAAGGGGCTTGGAGACGCGTTGCGTCAAGGTGTAGACGCAACAAATATAAAAAAAGAAGAAAAAAGCTCATTATGTTATGCATTCGGAATTCTTTCTAATTCTGTCAGCCTTCATGCAGCTCGTTGCGTGTATTTTGCAAATGTACATTCCCGCCTGAGATATGGCATAATATTCTGGGGAAGCTCATCCTTTAGTTCCCAGACATTTAGATTGCAAAAGAAAATTATCCGAATAATGAAAAAATGCCATCCACGTGATCCGTGCAAGCCTCTTTTCATTGAGCTTGGAATCTTACCATTGCCTTGCCTATTTATTTATGAGTCTGTAGTATTTGTCAAAACTGACTTACTTAACGGTGGAAACCTATTTTCATGTAATACTGATATTTATATTTACAATACTAGACGTAGAAATCATGTTCATCAAGTGTCAGTATCAACAGCTCACTACAAGAAATCCACATACAATAC
>BLKR01016063.1:15000-38182 GCA_011170035.1 Teleogryllus occipitalis
AGTAATTTAGAAAAGAGTAAATGTCTACAAACGCGAAAAATGGCGCGCCGCTTAAAACAAAAATGGTCGCCATTTACAAACCAGATGCAATAAAAATAAATTAAAGATGTTTTTCAACAGCCAAAACATAAGGAAATGTACGTACAAAATATGATTTTTTTTCGAGATGGTAGAGCGACTAGTGCTGGACCACTTAAAATGGACTGACCCGTGAGCAAGAATTGTGCAGAAAAAGATGACTAAAGAAACTTAAGTCAGAATTCTAGGCAGAGGCGGGATTCGGGAGGGCGGGGGGACAACTGCCCCCCGAATGTTGGACCATGTTTTTAAAAACATTTCGCGGATCTTCAATTTTTTTAAACAATTTACTCTTTTTCTGTATTTCTAGAAGAAATTTAATAATAATTCAGCGAACAATAATTTTATTGAGCTGAGCTAATACGATACAATAATAAATTGATGAATTTTAGTTCCGTACCATAAAACGCGCGGGATAATATTCAACGTATCTATGATTATCCCATATTAATAAATCATCTTTCTATTATATTACTTTTAAACGTTATGTACTTAGAAAATTAACAGTTTCGTGCCTAAAATCACGAGTTATAACACTCGAATTAACGTATATTATGATTATATTAATTCTTTCCATTCCTAGCGTTCTTAAATATTTCAAATGCCGAAAAATGATGCTTCTCACGATACGTTTCCTGGGTCCACGGTGCGATAAAAATTTTGTGTTTTTTCAACATTCCTTGTAATCTACAAAAGTGTAGTCAGCAAACTGAAACCTTTAGAACTTGTTCATGTAAAAAAACGATTTACTTTAAGGGATCTTAATTAAAAATAATAATAATAAAAAATTTAAAAAATATTTCCGCTGCGAAACGTACGGATTTGAAAAACTCACTGACTGGTTCACTTTTCTGTGATCCGGCAGTTCTAACGTGAAAATACTGTGTTAGAGACCAAAAATTGCACGTTTACAATTTTTGAAAAATTGAGGAATTGAAAATATACAAATGATGTGTAACAGTGTTGTGTTAAATGTGTTTATTCTACGCATTATATTGTGTTTTTCCATTACAATGTAAGATACAATACATGTATAACTAATGCATGATATTTGGTTGATACCAAGTGTAAACTGAGAAAAAAATCAACTGAATATTTTCTGTAATACTCAATGTTATTACAATAATTTCACTTTATTCATTATAAACGTGAATCTTGTTTTAATCACATCGGTTCCATTATTATATTAAAAAAATTAATTTTTTTGGACAACAGAACAATTTTTATTACAAATTTTATAATAAATACTGAAATACATGCACAGAACTGTTGCAACCATTTTCAAAGTGTATTTAAAGTAAATGTGATATAAGGACGAGGAAATTGTAAAATGTGTTTCTATTTTTTTAACTACAGCTCAGCAATTGAAACTAGTTCTGCTACAGAAAGGCACAGAATTTCTCGTACTAGTTAGTTTTTGAATTTCTTTGGTCCGGGCTTTACAGTCTTGCCCTATCCTCTTACCAGCTGCCAACTTTCGCCGCCCAAAGTTAATATTTCTCAATTTTTCTTTCCTGAAGGTAGAACCGAAATATTACTTAAGATTATTAAATAAGAGTACAATATCGTTCTATAAGGAAATTTTTGTTGAAAACTTTGGAGCCGTTTTTAAGAAAATGGCGTTTAACCGTTACTGTAAATGCGAAATTTGAAACTTTTTCACAGAATTCTTTTGAGTTTTCGAAAAACTTAATTGGAAGTCATTTGTAGCTCTTCCACTCACAAACGCAATAATGTATATAAATCGGTGGAAATATATCAAAGGCGTGAGTAATATTAAAAAAATACATTTGTGTAATTTTTGGAAAAAAAAAGAATATAACAAAACAAGCTTTACATCATATTAAACAGTGCAATTAGCATTACTTTTATCTACTTTTTTGTTATCGCTCGGCCATAAGAAAAGTTTAAATCTCAAGTAAAATCGTTTCTGCTGCATAACTGTTTCTATACAATTAGAGACTATACTGAGCATCAAAAGAAAAGTAACATTACTTTTAACAGTGATATTTAATGTATTATTTACCATTTGGACGGTATAATTCTAAACCTGTAACAAGTACTGTACTGCAGCTTCCGGGTCAATGACCCCCCTCTCGATCAGGTTTTTCGTTGTTTCCCTGATCCATTGATCAAATGCTCAGATGGGACCTCGTTTTGCTTCTGGACATAAATGTAACTTCATTATCTGGGCACATCTTCTAGAATTCAGTGGGAAATATAGTTATTCAAACTATCGTTCTCTGTGATGTCGTTACAGGAAGTATTATTCCTTGACGAAGAACATGATGAGGGATAAGAGCTCAAATTAATTGCTTGTTTACCCTTGAAAATATATTTTATTACATTGGAGGGAATATTTTTGTTAACAGTTCTTGCAAAAAACGCGCATTTCCTTTCTGTATTCAAAATTCAAGTTGTATATGTCTTAGGGTAGGGATCACAGAATTTTTGAAAACGAGCACAGAATTTATTTTCCCCATAGCACGTAACAGTGTTTTTAACTGTTTTTGACTTCACAAATAAATAAAATAAATAAACAAGAGTTTCTCAGCCGAAAATTCGTTTTTGCGCGCAGCATTACATAATGTTCTCTCTAATACGTAAGCAGTAGCGAGAAAGTAGAAAACTGAAAAAAATCACGATTTGTGTTTTAAGAGAAACATTTGAGATTTTTTCAAACCAGTTCCAAGCTTCTCGGACAGTGAAAATTATGGTGATTTTTGTTCAAAAAAAAAATATTTTTTTTGAGTTTGAATTTGGCGCTGAGAAAATATCAGCTACAGAATGGCACAGACTCTCTCATTGTAAAGTTTTCTAATTTTCTTGGTGTGAACTGGCTTTACGGTCTTGCTGGCTGCCATCTACCGCCGCCAAAAGTACATTTTTTGACATTTTCTCAATTTTTCGGTTTTCTAATAGTTGAGGTGAAATATTACTATAAAAATATTAAATTCGAGTGAAACCTCGTCATAAATGCAATTTTTCTTGAAAAATTTAGAGCGATTTTTAAGAAAATGGCGTTTAAGCGTTACTGCAGATGCGAAATTTGATACTTTTTTCACAGACATTTTTTGAGTTTTCGAAAAACTTCGTTTAAAGACATTTGAGGCACATTAACTCCAAATGCAATAGTAATTACAAATTGCCGGGAATGCGCACATTAACGGCGCGAGACAGATTTAAACAAATACATTTGTGTAAGTTTTGAAAACAAAAATGAATTCCCGAAAATGACATTGATATAATTTTAAACATTGCAATTAGCATTGTTTGTTGGAAAAGTTTGAAGAAAAAATTTGGAGCCATTTTTGAGAAAATGGTTTTTGTGTGTTTCTGAAAATGCGGAATTTTCAATCATTTTACCAATAAACTATTGAGTTTTCGACAAAATATATATGACATTAAAGGCCATGTACTCAAATACAATAATCTATTCACAAACAATGAACAAATTACTGCTAATGTAAATATTAAGGACGTGAGACATGTCAAAATATAAGTTTTGTAATTTTTGAAAATAATAGAGCAATATGATGCTTATGGCATCTTATAGAGTGCATTTAATTCATACCAAACCTTTCAAGAAAAAATATGGAACCTTTTTGAGAAAATATTTTTTCTAAATTTTTAAACTTGCAAATATCCCACGCAATCTTGCGCGAAAACGACTAAAATTTTCAAAAAATGTACATTACCTTAATGAAAGAACTAATTATGGACAACAAATTTCATTTGAAGGAAAAATATCTTAACTTCAATTTTGTAGTTGTAAGATGACGCCGAAAAAATCCAAAATTTCGCAATTTTCGAAAATTCAGAGTTAAAGTGAAATTCAAAGTCTGTGAAAATCGGACCTATACTATCTTTATAAGTGCATTCTATTCAATTTTTTTTTCAAGAAATTTAAAGAATCTTTTTCAAAACCGCAGCGTTTCAAGTCGAGCCAGCTCGACAGGGGAATATCTATTTTGGAAAATAATCCTACTATGGTTTAGGCGTTAGTGGTGTTCACAGACGGGCAGACGGACTTAAAAAAACACTTTTTTGGTATCAGGAGACCCCAAAACATGTATTTTCGTTTAATTCTCGACTGTGATTTTCCGCAGCATTACGTAAATTAAATTAAAAATGTTTTTCTGATAGGAGGATAAATTATTTTCTTATTTTTCATATTCTTTAAGATAAAAGTGTTAAGTTGACGAAAAAAATGAAATAAATAAAACACGTTTCCGGCTGTAGAAGGGTGTGGGTGGTGGCAAGAAAACCAAGTAACCAAACCTTTTTTTATATTAGTTTATAGTGTAACTACTCATTGTTATTTGGTTTAGGGGAACGTTTTGCTATGGTATGCGGGGGACCCTTTGCCTTCCCCCCCAATAAGAGATCCGTAATCCGCCTCTGATTTTACGGTTGGCGGTAGTAACATTTTTGTATTTGATTTTGTATTCTAGAGTTATAGTAGTTTTCATTAATACATCTTACAATTTAATGAATTTATCTATACAATAAAAATTGATTGAACATTAAAGTCTGCATAACTTTATTCAACCATTGTTAATCATATGATACTCTTTCAGTAGATATCTTAATAACAAATATATGATTAATAGTTTATGTAGTCATTGTTTATCGTAAGTTTCAATGGTCTTCACTCGCATAAAAAATCAATACTGTAATATTTCAAAAACAATGTCATAAACAATCATGTGAAATGAGGGCCCAGCCAACGGTCTTTCGTAGACATCAACACGAGCTCGTTCGCTGACCTTCGACCTCACGTCCGGGCGCAGAGCTTGGCGACACGTGATACAGTGTTGAAAATTTATCGAACTTCACCGTATAAATCTTGTCCTTTCTAGTAGCGATAAAGAATGGAGAAACGTGTCTTCTTACCCATAAATGAGTCCTCCCACGCATCCCAAACTTCCTTCTTGCACGACTGTGTTTATCACTAAATACGATTCTTTGCTTAAATTTGACCGTATCACTAACATTCGCGAAAATAATAGCCCAGTTTCCTTATTCTGCACCATAATCATAACTAAAACTGTATTAAAAATTGACATTGAACGCTAATAAACATATTAACTATTTTTACACGAGGAAATAGAAGCGTAATGTTTCATTCAAAATTAATGATTGAAACATGTTTAATTTGCACCCATGTATTATTTACGAAATTTCATTAAGAAAAAATATTAATAGTACTATATAATATTAATTAATATTAATAAATATTTTAAAATATTAATACTAATTAAATTTTAAATGTTTGCATTAAATTTGTGTAAGTTAACTTATTATTTTATTACGATGCACAAATTCTTACCATTATAAGAAATGCGATCACTGACACAATAAATAATACACGTATGACTAGATTGTTTACTAAAAGTAAAATTAAATTATTCATAGACTACTTGATGCAGGAGTCATGGGAAGCGGTTTATAATACTGTTGATACAAACGAGAAATATAATTCTTTTTTTCAACTCTTTCAATTCATTTTAACACTTGCTTTCCTCTTCAAAAAACGAAAATTAAATATTTCACGGAAAAGCAATTCTTGGATAACACAAGGGATTAGGACATCTTGTAAAAACAAGCGAATTCTTTCTTTCATTTCTAAATGTCATGACGTATCTCAAGATTTCCTTATCTACTTTAAAAAATACAAAACATTGTTACGAAAAGTCATAAGGCAGGCAAAAATCATGAAAAACGATCAGGATATTTTGAACTCAAATAATAAAACAAAATCAATGTGGAATATAATAAAAAATACTACCAAATCAACTAGAAAACCCGTAGAGAATGTTGTTTTAAAACATAACGATATAAATGTCAACGATCCGGCAACAGTGGCTAGTCTCTTTAACCAATACTTTTCGAGAATTGCTGCCGATCTCACTAAGGGTCTTCAGGCACAAAATTCAAAAACAGACAGTTCACTCAAAATTTTAGACACAGTGTTCGTTTCCGAAACTTCTTCGTATGAAATTCTCAAAATAATCGGTAAACTAAAAAATAAATATTCGTCCGGTTTAGATGAATTCCCAGATTCTTTGTTAAAGACTTGTGCGTATGCCATTATACACCCGTTAACTCACATATTTAATGCATCTTTATGCACTGGAACGTTTCCAGATATTTTCAAAACAGCTAAAATTAAGACGCTCTTCAAAAAAGGCAATAAAAATGAAATTCAAAATTATCGGCCCATCTCTCTTCTATCAGTTTTTTCAAAAATATTAGAGAGACTTTTTTACGTACGAATGGAAACCTTTCTCACTAAACACGACGCGCTTTCAGATTGCCAATATGGATTTAGAAAATCAAAATCAACGGAAACAGCTATATTTTCTTTTCTTAAAGATGTCGCCTCATCATTAGATCAAAACGAGGCACCTATTGGATTATTTTTAGATCTCTCAAAAGCTTTTGACATCATTGATCATGACATTTTACTTTCAAAATTACCTTCATATGGAATCCGTGGTATTGCTCTAGATTGGTTATGTTCGTACCTTAAACAACGATCTCAGAAAGTTGAAATACCTTACTGGAATGATGGAACATTACGTACGCACCTTTCCGACTCTTTGCCTGTTGCATGTGAAGTTTCTCAAGGATCGATTTTAGGCCCTATTCTGTTCCTACTTTACGTAAACGATATGCCCTCGACGATTCGAAACGGAAGAACGGTTTTCTTTGCGGATGATACGAACATCCTTTGCAATAAAGAAACCGTAAATAGTACAATATCAGATGTTTCAAATTGGTTCCGAAATAAATTAATAGTAAACGAAAAGAAAACGGTTTTAATGCAGTTTTCCATTTCAAATAAACAATTTGTGTGTCCATTGAAAATGAACAGTGTACCATTGACTGATGTTAAGGCAACAAAATTTTTAGGTCTCTCAATTCAGTCAAACCTTAAATGGAACGTCCATTTAAATGAATTGAACACAAAATTAAGTTCATTATGCTACGCGTTCAGAATTCTTGCAAATTCAGTCAGCCTTCATACTGCTCGTTGTGTATACTTCGCGAATGTTCATTCCCGCCTGAGATATGGCATAATATTCTGGGGAAATACATCTTATAGCTCCCAGACTTTTAGATTACAAAAACGAATTGTACGAATAATAACCAAATCCCACCCACGTGATTCATTGTAAGCCTCTCTTCATTAATCTAGGAATTCTACCATTACCGTGTCTTTTTATTTACGAATCAGTGGTTTTTGTAAAAAATGACTTGCTCAAGGGCGGGAATATTTTTCAGAAAATGCCGAAGTCTATTACTATAACACTCGACGTAGAAATCATATTCATCAGGTGACAGTATCAACAGCTCATTACAAAAAATTCACATACAATACATGTACATTATTTTACAACACTTTGCCAGATGACATTAAACGATTAAATTCAATAGAAAAGTTTAAATCCCAAGTGAAATCGTTTCTGCTGCATAACTGTTTCTATACAATTAGAGACTATACTGAGCATCACAAGAAAAGTAACATTAATTTTAACAATGATACATAATGCATTATTTACCATTTGGACTGTATAAATGAGTATAAACAACCTGTAACAACTATTGTACTACAGCTTCCGGGTCAATGACCCCCATCTCGATCAGGGTTTTCGTCCAGTTTCCCTGATCCATTGAGCAAATGCTGAGATGGCCCCTTGTTTTGCTTCTGGACATAAATGTAACTTCATTTTCTGTGCACGTCTTCTAGAATTCAGTGGGAAATACAATTATTCAAATTATCGTTTCCATGTTGTCGCGGCAGGAAGTAATAAGAGCCAAAATTTATTGCTTATTTATCTTTGAAAATAGATTTTATTACATGGGAGTTTTTGTTGTTTTTTTCTCCCTTTCAAAATTCAAAATTTATTGCTTATTTACCCTTGAAAATAGAGTTTTTTTCATGGGAGTTTTTTTTTGTTTTTTTTCTCCCTTTCAAAATTCAAAATTTATTGCTTCTTTATCCTTGAAAATAGATTTTATTACATGGGAGTTTTTCTTCCTTTCAAAAATTCAAAATTTAAGTAGTATATGACTTAGTGTAGGGATCACAGAATTTTGAAAATGTGCACACAATTCACTTTTCCCCATAGCACGTCATACGCAGTTTTTAACTGTTTTTTTGACGTAAAATAAATAAAAATAAATAAATAAACGATCACATCAGAAACGTAAAGGAGTTTACCTTTAACGGAATGGTCTCTGTGTTAAAAAAGAAGAAAGTGAACCTCAATTACTGTGTTGTACATGAATGAAAGACGCAGTTTTGGCCAAATTAATGCCACATTAGGAATAAAATAAAGATACCGACGTTTCCGCTTCCTTGTAACGTGTTTCCCACCGGGACAGGTCGCATCTAGCTATAAAAGCTAAATGATTGTGAGCTGCGTCATAGATACTGGAGGGAGGATGACGAGTAAACTCGAGTACTTGTTAGACTGGAAACATTGATAACTAGAGACCGGAAAAATATGTAGTATGAAACGTGAAAATATGTACGTAAATAGGTAATGAAAACAGAATATGTAATAAGTATGTAAAATCGCTACACAACACGAAATTAAATTTCTAAAAAGTCCCTAAACAAATTTTAAAAATAATACAAATGTTTTAAAAAGAATTTGGAGAGCACAAATTTACTCACGTTTAGCATCATACAACTTTCCCGTGAGTGGTAAAACCTTCATGACGAACTGAAGAAGCTAATAACTGAAGCAGCTGCACCGGATTGTGAGAACATCCGACTGCGTCTTCATGTAGCGTAGGTCGTGTAGATAGCACGCAGCAATAAATATAGGAAAAAGTGCGATTTGTGTAAAAATACTTTGCAAGAAAAAATCAATAACATTGAAGAAAATTGATAGAATATTTTTTTTTGTAAAAATAGCAAATATTAAAAAAATGTAATATAGTACGAAATATGTAAAAATATGTAATGAAAAATTTTGATATTGTCTTACAATTGCCCTGATCGCTAAGATTACAATTTTTAGAACGGTAAATAGAAAGACAAAAATTATGTAATTACATAAAAATCCGGTCTCTATTGATAACTCAATGCTTTCAATCCGCAGTGCGTTTCGAATGAGGTAAACAAGCCGATAACACACACGCATGGTTGTAGAACCACCCGTACACGCTGCAGGGTCCTTTCAATGATAGCCGAGATAGAGAATATCTGACGACGTGTGTTTATCTCTCTCTCGTCGCATCAACATCTAGGTCATTAGCGACCACTATTGGAGTTAACTTTATGGTAACTATGAGGATGAAACGATATTATGATGATAAGGGGTGAAAGGACTATCACAAATACAACCATGCCCGAGGCAAGACTCGAACCCGGGACCCTTCTGTCCGAGATCGCTACGACACTACTGCCTTAGCGATCTCGACCACCGGATTGGCTTTGTATTCTTTATTTCTTCCTAAGGCGGTGTATTAGAAGTAGAGCCAATGGCTGCGATGAATCAGACAGCATTGCCATTGTATATCCAGAGTCACTACCCTGGAGGTCCTGCAGTTCTAATTCCCATGATGACGAATTTTAGGCCCTGGCTTCATAACAGGGTCGCATTGCACCACTGTCTGGTGAATTATAGCGGCTGGCTGGTGTGATTGGTTATTTTGATTGGTTTTAACGATCAATAGCAGGCTAATGTCGGAGCTATACCCTAACAAAAGGCCTACGCAAAGGTTGAGAGAGTTCAATCATGCCGTTACACACACAATGAAACATCCATGTCCTTCGCCATTAGAAGTTTTAATTTTTTGGACCGTACTTTTTCTCGCTCTAGGATCATTGAACTTAAGTTTTCTTGCAGAGCGTATCCACCTTAATGACCTAGATAGATTGATTAGTGATTCTGGCCGCGTCAACTGTTAAGGTCGTTAGTCTTGTAAGTGTAATACATTTTATTATCGCGGGAGGTGACGTATTTCCTCTACAATTTACCAATCATAGTAAAATAATCACAGTGGTCGCTATGACCTAGAAGTTAAAAAAGGCGACCTTAAGATACAGCTTACAGCAGTTGAATTTTTATTCTTTTTCCAGTTTTATTTCTCCATTAAAATCGTACTCCACAGCAGTGAAAATGAACTGACACACAGAAATATCTTTCTTCTGCAAGGACAAATTTGCTTTTAACTTAATTTTTTTAAATTAAAATTCAACCAGTTTTTTATGCATTGACTTAGTGTTTCCCTGATAACTCAAATAATTTTGAAGATTATTACAAATTTCTTCTTTTAATTTTTGGCAATACTTACGTGTAAAAAACCATGTTGTTTTTCATTTAGATCTCTGGATAAATAATATTTTTTAATTTAAATCCAAAATTAATATACTGTTTATTAATAGTTTTTTCTGTTTTATATTTTTTATTACAAAAACTATAGATCAAAAGTGTATGATTAAGCATGGTATTGTAGATAATACTTGGTTAAGTGCATCCTAAAAATTTCATAGCTTTAAAATGGTTTGTTTTTTAGTTATAAGAGAAACTGTTCTTAAAACCGGTAATTCTGAAAAACAAGGGGCGAAGTTAGATGCATGAGTTTTGCTTACCTTACTACTCTAATAGATGCATGATGCAGCGACATACCTTTTAAATCATAACTCGAAAACTATTGCAGAATGGAAATATTTTTTTCACCAAAATGAGTAATTAATGTACAGAAAAAAATGTTTTCCAAAATCGAATTTGTTAAGGTTTTAAGGTGTATCTTTCCCTTTAAATCATAACTCGAAAACTATTGCAGATATCGAAGTATTTTTTCCACCAAAATATTTCTGAATAATTAATGCATAGGAAAAACATGTTTTCAAAAATCGAATTTTTTAAGGTTTTAATGTGTATTCCCCCCCTTAAAAAACAACACAGCGTCGCGGCGCAGCGCTGACGTACCTCGATCTCATTGAAGGAGCGAAAAGAATGTTTTTAAAAATCGAATTTTTTAAGATTTTAAGGTGTATTTTCCCCCCTTAAAAAACAACACAGCGTCGCGGCGCAGCGCTGACGTACCTCGATCTCATTGAAGGAGCGAAAAGAATGTTTTTAAAAATCGAATTTTTTAAGATTTTAAGGTGTATTTTCCCCCCTTAAAAAACAACACAGCTTCGCGGCGCAGCGCTGACGTACCTCGATCACACTGAAGGAGCGCGCGCAGCCCTCGTCCGCAGGCACCGCCTCCAGGCGGGCCGTCTGCGCGCGCAGCTCCGCGTCGATCTGCAGGCGCAGGTGGCGCACCGCCCCGCGCAGCACCCTGCCACGGCAGGCCCTCCCGCTCACCACCGAACTCCCCCATCGCCTCACCCACGGCTCGACACTCGCGCTTTCCGATCACCCCACGGCCAAGAACACGCAGTGCCTCGTCTTTCGGAAACCAAAGATTTTTGCACACGAATGGACTCGCCAGGCGCACGATCACTGAACAGCGAAAAAGTGTGTCTGTTCTTTCAGGAAAGAAAATTAATTTTTGGCGCACAGGCCACGAGACACAAATTCTAAGTACTAAATGGTTATTAACACTGAGAGTTTATACAATGAGTTTTTCGCGTACGAGTCTACACAAACTGAAACGCTCCTTCCGAACACCAGACAGAGAAGTATACGTAATGTTTGTTCCCTCAGAAACTGCGAAAAATAATATTTTGCGCACGGGTTGATTTATGGGTCGCGAAATGCCGCTTCCGAGCACCAAGCATTAATGAACACTGCATGTCTGTTCTTTCAAAAATGACAAAAATATAGTTTTATCTGGAATAGTTGCAATAATTATAGAACTATCACTCGAAGTCGTCATAACTCGATAAGCGGTGCTTCCATGGTCACGGAATACTAGAGGACAGAAATAGTGTTTAATGAATAATGGAATTTCGTTATATACGTGTGTATACCCCAGCGATAATTAAAATTTTGAAGTCTTGACTATGAGTGACATATCGGACCATGCACAAGATAGTGACTCACTGGTACTTTAAAAAATGAACTGTTATATCAAACGCATGACTGACATTCATTCACTCGACAAACGTGTTTTACCCGAAGTATAAAAAATTAAAATCGAGAATTAAGAACTTGAATATTTACATTTTGTATCCATATCAAGAATTTGATTAGTTTTTATATGACAAGGCAGAAAATTATATCACTAAGGCGTTGATTTTCAAATGTCAGTATTGTAAACCAAATTTCAAGCTAAATTCTAAAAAGGAGTAAAGTTTTTTTTTCTTTAGTATCTCAGAATAAAATAAAAAACTGAAAAGTTTGAATTGCTTTGAAAAACAATAAATACGATTTTAAAATGTTGAATCGAAATTTTAATTCTATATTTAGATTGCAAGTTTAGTGAATCTTCTGAGTGACGAACGAACATTATTTTAACGATGTACTCATTATTTTAACCGTTATGCTCCCCAGCGTATGCCAGTTATTAATGTATTTTAATATGACAGCCTTTCCTCAAGATACTTAGTCCTACAAAGACATTTCCAGTTAGTTTAACTGACTTCCTTTTTAGTGTTTTAACATTATCATATCACTCCCCTTCTATTCTATTCTACTGAGACTGCCACGTATGAGTAGTCCTAAATCCGGACGAATAACAGGATTTACCTCGAGACAGAAATAACTTGTGAGGCAGCGATATACATTGATGTACGTTAGCATTTGTGACAAAGCACCGGAATATTGCAAACAATTCAGCATGTTTTAAGAAAGAATTTTCTTAGTTTGTTACATTAGAGAAGTAGTTAGTAAGTCCGCGAGTTTTTTTCTCTCCTCGTCCTGTAGACCCTGCGCATTACTCTGTGCTATGAGAACTCAGAAAGAAGTAAATGAGTGGACGAAATGAGAATTTTAGGCTTCTTGAAAGGAAGTAGCGTGCCTTGGGAAGGAACGCGTAACAGAGAACGGACGAGGAAAGGGAGATTTCATTGATAGTGTGAAACAAGGCACTCTGGGAGAGTAATCCCTAAAGAAAATACCGTTCGTCCAGGTTTTTTGGGTATTGGACGCGTCCTTCAATTCTAAGGGCCTACGGCAAGACGTGCAGATTCCAAGGAATTTTCCTTCTGTTTAGACAGTTTAGAAAATGTGCAATGTTGTTTCTTTCTTTCAATGATTTTTTGCGTACACTTCAATCCTGCAAATATCCCACAGGATAACGTCACAAGACTGTGATCAGGAGATCCGTTATATTTGATTATTTATTCCCATTATACAAATTTATGACCTTTCGTATCTTCTGTATTCTTTTCGTGAGAATGTATTTGAAGAATCAAGGAGAAGGTAGGAAGGAGTCGGTCAGACCGGACTTCAATTCCTGGTCGATCCACGAGGAATTTGTCGTAGGCAAAGCAGGTTCGCGCCAGATTTCCAGGAGTTGGTCCTTTTTTTCGACTCTCATTCTCTCGTTTCTTCATCATTCCATCAACACTCCAGAATCAATTCATATCACACATTCCCAGTTGGAGAGGCAGTGATAAAACAATCATAATATATTAGTTAAATTGGTATTATGATTCCTATGTATCACTAAAAATGGAAAAGATTATTTAAAGTATCAAAGTGTTCTCAATGAGCTAACAAAAAAATAAAAACTTACTGAAGGGCTGCGGGAGCTGTGCTACTGGCTCAGAGGGAGGCTGAGAGAAATTTCTGTGGCTACCGGCAACAATTAAAATGTACCTTCTGTAATCTTTAAAGTAACCTGCATTACATGTACAGTTTACGTTTGATGGGAGCAGACTAAGTAACTAACACATTGTACATCTGGTCACCCCTTCTACTAAATATTCAAATTCCATGCATCCCTGTAGGCAAAATACGAAGCAACTGCAAAAGCACCAAACAAAATTGTTTTAGAACTATTGCTTTGAAAGCACACGTACAAAAATATAGTTCGTAACTTCCGGTCATTGATACGTATATAAAGTAATTTCTTTGTTATCAAAATTAACATTGCTTGTATTATTAAATGTATTTATTGATTTGTTGACTGTTGAAAATTGTTAAATGACAATGACATGTAATGCAAAGAAATGTGTCATTATTAACGTAAAGTTGTAGATGAGAGATTTCGATAGTTTATGACCATGCAGTGGCAAACCGATTTCAAATAAATTAAAAAAAGTTTGTTTACAAGAAACATATATACATATTTACTCCCCAAGAAACCCTATCCGACCGCATGGTGCGTTCTCTGCTCTGAAGCCAAGTCACTCCATTCCTATGACAGTCGTCAACAGTACTCTACCTACTCCTCCCCACGAGACACCTTGGTCACCCTTTCCCATTGCCGAAGTGAACTGCCCGCTGCAGCATGAGATGGATATTGAACTTTGGTCCCACAGAGTTCCTGGAAGCCTTATAAAA
Organism: Teleogryllus occipitalis; assembly: GCA_011170035.1. Classification (NCBI taxonomy): domain Eukaryota; kingdom Metazoa; phylum Arthropoda; class Insecta; order Orthoptera; family Gryllidae; genus Teleogryllus; species Teleogryllus occipitalis. The sequence continues at coordinate 29,505 of BLKR01016063.1, forward strand.
CAAACAGCCCTTGCATACCATTAAATCACAAAATCCACCGTTTGTCCCTGGGCCTACTGCCAATTCTGCTCACCGTTGCTCACAGCTTGTATCACGGGTGATGGAGTAATCCAAATTTTGGCTAATCCAGACCTAGCTGCCTGCAGCTCAAAAACAGCTATTTCGCTCCAGCCAGCTGCCTGCAATGTTTCCACGTCATAGCCCCTCTCTTCACCCGAGAGGATTAGTTTTTTCAAGTTTTCTAATAATCCCAGGAAAAATTCTTACGTGGTAGGCCGTTTTAGTCCACTTTTTCGCCCTGACCTTTGAAAGATGACTTTACATTGTAATGTGCAACTACACATTAAATTGTTAAACATTTACACATTTCATTAACTCAACTGTATCTTTACACTAGGCTCAGTTCCTGACGATGGCAATTCTAGGCCAAAACGTTGGAAAGATTAACTTATAATCCTTTGGTTTTATCGAGTATGTTAAAAAAGTCGCAATTTATCATGAGATGTAGGTATTTGTGCCTAGGACGCGAGTTTCCCTGTCAAGCCAAGCCGGAAGCCGGTGGCGGAAGCCTCCGCTTTCATTTGTCTTGTGAAATGCTCTCACCGGCCGCACGCCTCTCGAAAGGCGCGGGACACCCCGCGCAGCTTCGACACTTGCTCCAGCGGCAGCTGCGCCAGCACCTGCAACCGACCGCCGCCTAGTGATGGCAAAAGACATTGGTGTTTTCCAACAGAAACATCTGCTTTTTGCTTTCGATGTTTTCTTCAAATCGATATTTTGTTGCATAATCATCAATGTAATTTTTAATTATTTTTTTTTAATAAAGGGGTTTAAGCACGTTGCACAGTAGCAGCAGTTCACAGCAATATCCTTGTTTTGCGTCATCCTCTTTATCACACTGCACATTTCGCCTATGCAATCTGAGGAAGTTTGTGGGCCGCCGCCACCCTCCAACTCCGAGTGCAATGCCTCCTCTAGACTTCCTTATATTTCTCATAATCTGCTACTGTTATAATGACTTAACGCGACCGAACAGAGGACGAAAAGCAATATTTCAACAGCCGGAGACCATTAAGGATTTAAAAGTCTGTCGTCCGTTAAGAACAGTTAAAATAAATGTGTTGTTGCACAAGATGGCGTATGAGTACACACGTTTATAGTACGAGGCCATCCATAAATTACGTAACTCAAATTTGGAGTATTTTTAGTACCCCTCTCTCTCCCTGTAATGTAACCGTAACGTGGGCTTGAACTTCCCCTAAATGATTACGTAACGATTGCGACAAAACCCCTTCTCTTATAAATGCAAGAAGTGAAACTAAATTACAAGACAGTAAAAACAATTTGTATTTATTTTACTTGTGATGTATATTAAAATTAATGATAATTAAAGTACAAATTAGTTAGCGATGCTGACTGCATCTAACAATAAGATTGGGGCGTGAAGGCGATAAGTTGTGAGTGAAGGAAGGACGCTTAGGCGGGAAAATGCTTGATCACTAGTCTGGTACACGCCACCGTGGATGACGCATGAGCGAATGTCTACTGCGCCAACTTAAAATCTTTTCTAGAATATACTACGCATCAGGTTTGAATAGTTTCTTCGAAATCTTACAGATTCAATAAAAAATTGTTGAAAAATATTTCTATTGTAACAATTTTCATCTAATAACTTTAATTTACGTTTTTAAAACAAATTAATTAGTTAATATTTTAATGCTTTAGTACAATACTAAAAAAAAAGAATTATTTCAGCAAATATTGAAAAATGTAAAAAAAGAAATATCAATGTAAAGTAACACTAAACTAATACCTCTTACTCATATGTAACGCAGCGTAACACTGCTTTAATTCCCTCCCCTCTCTTTGGCGTTACGTACTTTATGAACGACTGCTAATGGCATTCCTTATTTATATGATTTTTTTTCTTACAAGAAGATTGTATTACGAAAAACATTAAACGACATACGGCTAATAACACAGCTAAGTCGATTGGTTACAAACATTAGCTATCGCCTCGGGTTACAAATGACAACCGCCAATGTTATCGGCCAAATGACGATAATAACTATGATCACGTGATCAACCGTTTGTTCCTGAACCCACTGCCAATTCTGCTGATCGTTGCTCACAGTTTGCAATACGGGTGGCGGTGTAATTCCACATTCGTCTAATACAGAAAAAACTTCTCTGGTTGCCTGCAGTTCTGAAATATCGATATGTATTTCGCGCATTTCCAATAATTAACATGTTAACACTTAATTTTTTCAACTTAACATTTTAAAAATGTTGGACGTTTTTCAGCAGGCATGGAAAACATATTAAGCCAATTGTTGATTTGTTTGCTATCGGTTAAATTTCGGGCATGATCGTGAGTTTGTGTGACAAAAGCTGTACTTTTGATTAGGATTGTCGGTGTTCTAGATTTCAGTAAAATTAATTGGTAAAAGGGAGAAATAATGAAAGTCTTGACTACAACGGCGCTCCAAAACGAATAGTCATTTGTCAAATGAGAAAAAGTATATTAGGGAAAAGCGCGATACATACAGGGGAGTAGTGTTTATGTTCAGCTACTCGTGGGCACTTTCAGATAGAAAGCACCAATGCGATCGTTATATAACCAGTAACTACAAAAACATAAAAATAATACGAAGTTCACTAAACTAAAATACTAAGAACATTTAATTCTATGTAAGGTAGTGGAGACGTAACGTAAGTCTGTTGTTATTGTTTCTAGTGATCGAGCTCTTAATAGTTGTCTATTGCCCATCTCCCCGAAAAGGGCCGTAATATTGGGTGTTTTCAAATTTCGGATTCATTAATGCTTTCACCTGTTGTTTTTTAATTCCAATGTTCGCCACCGAGGAACCTAACGACGATCTCAGGCATATTTATTGATTACTTGTGTTGTTCCCTGTGTAAATTAATTCGATATGTGATTAAATGGGAATTTTTGGAAGATTTAATTTTGTCTTCCAGCATAGAAATGACTTCAAACAGTCTCGTTGTGATGGCCATGAGGTGTATTTTAGGTTTGGTCTGGCCAAAGACAGGCAGTGCAAAATGATTTGTAATTGATTTGCAAAAGGCAGTTCAAAATGATTTAAACAAGCGTTCAATAGCAGTTTGCCGTCGTATTTCGCTTTGCAAAAATATTCACACAAATAGGCTGAAAGGCTGACATGTCCATTTACGTTAATAATTTTCATATAATTTGTAATAAAATTGTGGCATTCTCATAATTAAAAATATATATCTGTATACAGAATAAGATTGGATATAAATTATTTTAGTTTTGAAAAATTCCGGCAGATCTGTAGTGATGACTGCGTAAGAACATGCATCATGTTACTAAGCAAGCTTTCAATCACGTAGTCGTCACTTCCAACACTTTTTGTACTGAAACTGAATAATAAAAACAAACTAGGAGTGGTCACGATCGAGCTTGGCAACCGGACGGTCATCTCGCGGTCTCCGTCCCTGTGCTGTCTGTTTGTGAAAAGTTTATTTATCCTGTATCGCGAGTTGAAATCTGTCAGTGATTAGAACTATTTTAAGACAACTCCGTGCATTAACCCAGCTGCTCCCGCAGCTGTTAAGGTGGCGTTATGAGTTCTTATGAGTACAGGGGAAACATAACCCCAGTTTCTTCGAATGTTCAACCTGAATCTGATGGAAAGATGTCATACGCCAACGTTACATCTACCGATGTCTTCCCCAGCAAAGAACAAGCTGTTGTGTTGGAGTCCCAAGATGGATTAACTCTCAAAGACTACATCACTAAACTTGCAACTATTATAAACGCCAGTGACATAAGGTTTGTTTCACGAATATCTAACAGTAGAATATGTGTGTTTTTAAGTAGTACACAAGTGGCAGAAAACCTAACAGCAAATCACAGTACGGTAAACATTAAAGATCACATAGTAAGCATAAGACCCCTTATTAATAAACTCAAAAGGGTTATCATCTCAAATGTCTGCCCCATAATACCACATGATGTAATTGCAAAGGAACTCTCCAAAAGAAACATAGAAATTCAATCAAAAATCTCGTTCCTTAAAGCTGGAATACCAGACCCTGGCTTTTCCCATATCATGAGCTTTAGGAGACAAGTATTTATAGCCCCTGAAGATGTAAACAAACTCCCTGAAACAACAACAGTATTCCATGAAGGTACTAATTATAGAATCTTTCTCTCAACTGATGATATGACTTGCTTCCTGTGCAAATCAACCGGGCATCTTGCCAGACAGTGCCCTACTTCTCCTCAGTTAACTGAAGAACATGCTCCTAATGAAGTAAACAAATGTCCTATAACCCAATCACCACATCACCCATCTGAATCTGTCGAGATGCCTAACATATCCGAAGAACCTATTATTAACAGAAACAATTTCCCAACTTTACAAAAAAGACCATTACCTTCAGATTCTTCATCACAATTAGAAACAGAAAATGACAAAAATCAAACTTGTAAAAATGAATCCACAAAATCTAAATCAAAGAAGAAAAAGAAACAAGACAAAAGTGATGACAACTCCATACATGAAAATGCTCATATCAAGAAAGTAGAAGAGCTTATTGCACCCATTAAAAATACTATCTCTAATAATCCTCAAAAGTTCCCTCTTACCTATGAACAGCTGGAAAACTTTCTTGAAAATTCTTTTGGTTCTAACAACCCCATCGTTATAGCTAAAGATTATACTGATGATATTCAATCCATCATTGAAATGCTAAATGAAATTTACCCCCTACTAAATGAAAGATCAATCAAAAACAGAATCACAAGAATAATTAATAAATTGAAGAAACATAACCAATTACCAGAGGAGTCAGGATCTGATATGTCTGAATAAAATGATACATTTTCTATAAATTTTATGAATATTCTACAATGGAATGTCAATGGATTCTATTGCAGATTAGAAAGACTACAATTATTATGCATAAACCATAAACCTGAAATCATTTGCATTCAAGAAACCAACTTTAAAGCCAACCATGTAGGTATTATAAAAGGATATAAACCTTTTCATAAAAATCGATCCACATCCAGCATAGCAAGTGGAGGTGTCGCTACTTATGTTAAAGAGTTCTTAACAGTTAAACAACTTGACATTCAATCTAACATCGAGGTTGTAGCTGTAATAATTCAAGATCATAACCCAGTGTGTTTCTGTAACATTTACCTACCTAACAGCCACAACTTTGAAATTAATGAAATCAAAGATATAATCAAACAACTCCCCAAACCTTTTGTCCTACTCGGAGATTTTAATTGCCATAACACCTTATGGGGTTCAAAAACAAATGATCCCAGGGGCAATTCCATTGAAGCACTCATTGAAGAGCTTGATCTAACACTATTAAATAATGGGCAACCAACTCACTTTAATGTTAGCAATGGTAGCCTCAGTGCTATTGATCTCACCTTATGCTCCACTACAATTGCACCAAGATGCAACTGGTACGCCATAGATGATCCGCACGACAGTGATCATTTTCCCATCTTTATTGACATCAGTAGCCCTCTTCGCATACCAATTCTAACTATGAATCCCCATAAATTGAATTACAACAAAGCTAACTGGTTGAAATACGAAGATCTAATATCCAGGCGGTTGAATGATACTGACATCTTTGAAGGTAATGATGTAAATATTGACAGCATTATCCATAATTTCTCAGAAATAATTTTAAAATCTGCTAATGATTCAATAGAGTCTTGTAAATCTTCAAAAAGGACAAAATCGGTCCCATGGTGGAATGAAAAATGCAGAGAAGCAATAAAACGATCCAAGCATGCTTTTAATAGATACAAAAACATGGTACTGTAGAAAATAAAATTGAATACAAAAAAATGAGAGCTGCTGCAAGAAGAACAGTCAAAGAAAGTAAAATCTCATCCTGGGTCAACTTTGTCTCCAAAATTACCAAAGATCATGATATCAAAAAATCATGGAAAAAATTAATGCAATCAAAGGTATAAAAAGATCCAATCAAATTAATTTTCTTCAGTCTACAGATAACCTGTTTATCACTGATCCTGATGCTATTGTTAACGAGTTAGCTAACAACTTTGCCAATAATTCGAGCACTCTAAATTATTCTGAAGCCTTCCAAATTTTTAAGAATGAGAAAGAAAATGAACCTTTAACTGACTACGAAGATCTGTGCTCTCAATACCACATCAATGATCCCATTACATTAAATGAACTAAGGGCTACATTCAAAGTCCTCAAAGACTCTACACCTGGCCCTGATAACATCCCCTATATTCTTCTCAAGAAACTACCAATTAATGGTCTTGAAACTCTCCTCAAAATTTACAACTTTATTTGGGAAAATAATGTTTTCCCCAAAATATGGACCTCCGCAATTGTCATTCCAATTCAAAAGCCAGGGAAAGATCCATCAAGAAGTACTAACTATAGACCGATTGCCCTGACTTGCAACATGTGTAAAATCATGGAAAAAATTATAAACTATAGACTACAGTGGTATTTGGAGTTCAAGAAGATTATATCAGACAACCAATTTGGTTTCAGGCGTCATCACTCAACTTTATCACATCTAGTAAGCATTGATTCTTACTTAAAAGAAGCTTTTTCCAATAAGCAACATGCATTAGTAGTCAACCTTGACATAGAAAAAGCATATGACATGGTATGGGTGCATCGCATCATACTTAAGTTGCAAGAAGTAGGTGTCGGCGGAAATTTGTTGCAACTCATCAAAAACTTTACCAAAAATCGTGTCATTCAAGTAAGGTCCAATGGCAAGCTCTCTGATAAGAACATCGAAAATGGAGTGCCTCAAGGATCCATACTCAGCGTAACTCTTTTTCTATTGGCCATCAATGATGCTGACATGGAAATTACCCCCCAGTCACCGTGAGAAAATATGCAGATGATATCACCATTTTGTGCAAAGGACGAAGCATAGATTCAAGTGAAAAATTAATGCAATCTGCCTTAAATAAAATATACGAATGGTCTCTTAAATCCGGCTTCAAATTCTCTGCTCAGAAAAGTGTCAGCACATTATTCTCAAAACAAAATGTAAGCAGAGTTCCTAGACTTAAGCTTAACAACTGCAGTATCAAATTTGATAATACCACCAAAATTTTAGGACTGATTTTCGATTCCAAACTGAACTGGAAGAAATATATACAACACATAGTTGATGATTGTAAAAAAAGAATAAACATCCTGAAATGCATTTCTTACAACAATTGGGGGGCTGATAAGAACCTTCTGATGTTAACATATAAAGCATTAATCCGATCGAAAATCGACTATGGATCTATTATATATGCTTCAGCAAGCAAAAAGGACAACTTGAAACTGGAAGTTATACATAACAAATGTCTTAGAATATGTACCGGATGTTACAATAGCAGTCCCATCGGAAGTGTACTCATTGAAGCCAGAGAACCTAACCTTTCACATCGCAGAGAATATTTAACATTAAAATATGCTCTCAAAGCTGCTTCGTCGACTAACCCTATTATATACAAAGGCTACAACCCTAAATTTCCTCAATGTGATTACCATCCTCGCTACATACCTTTGCATGCGAAAGTAAGGAACATTTTTCAGGAGTTGCAAGTACACCAACCTCCCATTGAAAAGAAAAGGAACTACAACATCCCACCCTGGACGCTCTCGGGTATACAATTTGATATCAACAATTCCGATAATGAAAGTTACCACATATTCACCAGTGGTTTTAAAAACAGCAATGAAGTACATGCCTCCGTTGTTACCCAAGATACTACAATCAAACTACAGCTACTTCCCTACGCCAGCCTTACTAGTGCAGAAATCTGTTCTCTCATGACAGCCTTCAAATTGATCAAACAGTTGAACTATAAAAAATTTATCATTTTCTGTAGCTCTATTCCAGCCATCCAGAGCATCAACAATAATATTCATAACCTCGAAATGGTAATCATCATACATTAATTGCACCACCATATTGTCAAAGCAGGAAAGTCTGTTGTGATCAAATTCGTTCCTGAAGACAATGAAGTCCTAGGAAGTGAAACTGCAAATCTTGGGACTGAATCGGCGACCGAAGGAAACAGCAACGGAATTATTAAAACCTCCTGTACATTCAATGATATCTGGAAACATGTTGAAATCTTAATGAAAGACAGATGGAACAGCAAGTGGTCCATGCTCAAAGCCAGTGAACTCCATAAACAAATAGGAAATTTCTTCAATTTAAAAACAAGTGTTGAATTAAATAGAAAGGAACAAGTAGCAATATCTAGAATCCGAACTGGACACTGCAAATTGAGTCATATCCACTTATTTAACAAAAGTCCTCCTCCCACCTGCAACCACTGTGACAACTCCACTCTTCTTAATTTAAACCATATAATTAACCACTGTCCTCATTACAACACTCTTAAACAACAAATTCTGCAGGATGACTCATTTGCCTTAATTTTGGAATCCCCTAAATACCAAGAAAAAATTCTTAATTTTTGCAAAAAAAAATTCAAATATTTTCAGATATATAATAGGTATTAACTATTGTCAATAATTTAGAAACCATGTCAATTTCTGTTAACATAGTTGTTATTATTGTAATTACAACCAAATGTATTATTTAATTGTCGCTAATGACCATCGCTGTTGATGCGACAATAAATAAACTTAAAA
>BLKR01016064.1:0-38105 GCA_011170035.1 Teleogryllus occipitalis
TAATGTGATAAAGAACATTATTTTATTGAAAAATTGTTATTATATAATTATGTGGGTTCAAGACCAATATTTATGTATCAGGAACACCAAAAGAATAACTATGATCTAACCCTTCACAGTCAACAAGGAATTAAATCTGACGAGACATAATGTAATGGGAATTAAAGTGTTTAATGAGTTATCCCATATATTTAAAACATCAAATGTAAAAAAGTTAAAAAATAACAGATTACTGAGAACGTTTTTGATAAATTTGGATGGTGGAAATAATGTGGTGGATTTATTTTTTCTGAAGACGGTATCTTTTCTTATCATTAATAGTTTTCTTGTTTTCATTTTACTTATTATTTTTTTTTCTTTTGTTTTTTATATATTTTTTATGTATATAACGAGTGTGAAAAGTATTTCATGAAATTATTGAATTTGTAATATAAGATTTTTCCGGTCCATGCACTGGCACTGTCTCCTGTAGAATTTTCTGTTTATACAGTTGTATTATTACACCTGAAATAAAAATTGAATTAAATGAGTGCATTCCCAATTGCTGATGGTGCCATATTTGAAAGCAATGTTTCATTTACACGACAGCGTGTAAGATGTGGATTCTTCAACGGTTGTTTCAAGATTGCAAGAGAAAACATTACTTAGAAATATTTTCCCTCATGTAATTTTTACAGACAAGAATAATGATTTCAATAGCCAATAAAATCATTGTTTTAAATAATAATAATAATAATTTGCTTTTGAGGTTAGCATCAATAAAGTGTGAGCTAGAAAACGTCACTATTTTCATATGGACACGCTAGGCAATATAACAGTGTCCGCTATCCTACACATCCAACTAAGAAACGCTTCTTATTACCTGATTTCCATGTTTTTATGTAATGTTGTTTTAAATAAAAGAAAGTAAATGCCTTAATGTTATTTTAGGAAATTTAATTCTATCCCATGATGTGAATGTAAACAAAGCATAACGTTAAGGTAAAGGACATTCCGAGCAGGTGGAATGTTTACATATTCCAACTCCTGAAGATCCTGGAGTTGAAAATGATGGAGGGGATGTGAGGAACTGTATAGTCTTTGTACAGTTTACCTTGATCCACTGAACAAATACTGGGACGGTTCATTTTGCTTCTGGCCTCTAAATGTAACTTTACTAACTATGCAGTTTTTTGAGTTTTTATTTTGATAGATGACACAGTGAAGGTTAGTGGTTTCATCAGCAGAAACTATAAATCAAATCTGGTGTTCTTTCGCCAATGCGATTAGTTTTCTAGTAGAGAGAAGTGAACATTTCTAGTTTTCAAAGGTTGTAAATAATGTTCATTGGTAATATTACAAATAATTTTATGTACAATAAAAGTTTTCTAGTCAATATATAGCGAAACACAGGAATAGGAATGCCAGAGCACAAAAAAATTGTGCTGATTGTACTTCTACCCCTATGCAGTATTTAGTGTTTTTGACAATAAATAAATAAATACAAATGTAACATGACATTACAAACACAAAAATGTTGATCAAAATAATTACTGTAATATCGAAGTTCCAAAAACAAATTGAAACTCACCTTCCTTTCAGCAATTTCTTGCTTCTGTTGCTCCAAGGCTCTTTGCTGTTCATTTGTGTGATCAATAATATTTTTACCACCACACAAAAGTTTACTTTCCATTGCTCTAATTTTCATTTCTAACTTTTCAGAGGCATACTTTTCCCTGGCTAAAAGTTCCTTCTTCTCTTCCAGCTCTTTCATTAGTCGTAATTTTTCCTGCAATATTTGGTAATGGTATGATTCAGAAGGATGCCAAGTACGCATTGATAAAAATATACAGCATTTTATACTGCCTAATATCTTGTTGAAAACTTACAACATTACAAACAATTTATAACGTTTAAGAGCACATTGATGAGATGATTTCATGAACAAGTGTTTACATCCAACAATGTTTATCCTCTCAGTGAATCACAATTTTATATACAATACATCTTACAGAACAACTGCATAAATATTTCATTTTACGACAATCTTATAATTTCTTACATTTCTTATTTTATAGAACAGCTCACTATGATAAAAGCTATGTTTACCTCAGTGTCAGTAGAGTCTTTGTCACCACATTCACAATCATCTTTATCTTCATTTCCCTCACGTTTAGTGACTGGGACTGCAAGCAGCAGTTCTCGCTGCCGAGCTCTTTCAGCAAGAAGACCCTACAGAACCAAATACAAAACTGAATGATATAAAATAGTAAACAACGGAATATTATAAGGAATGAAATGGAGGTTCAAATGAGCAACTTGAGAAAAAAGTAGATTTTAAGTGAACAAAAGGAAAGAAATAAAATGCTGAACAAAAGCTTTTTTATGATTATTCTATCAATTCTATCAATTAGGGTTCATTACTACTTGACCTTAAATAATACATAATGATGTGGATAATAATTTGGATAATTTGTTCACAGAGTAGATCAAAGTATAATAGAACTGAAAATATTGTGTAGACAGAGTCTTTTGAAAATTACTGAGCCTATAAACCTCAGATCTAATATGTCTCATAGTTGTGTTAGGCTGATGTCAGCTTTTTTATAAATTGGGAAGACAACACTGTCATATCTTCATGTACATACATAGTAACATCAGTCCAATATGTAGTCAATCAACCAAAAAAAACTTGACACTTTTTATTCTGATATTTCCATCCTGAAACTAGTAAATTAAAGTAAAGTAAAAAATTACATGGTTTTATTATGATTATTAAAATTCATTTCCATATAATGTATTTATGGAAGAAATCACCAATCAATGAATATTAAACATTCTTCATTGACAGCTTCTGAGTGCCCCTTGCTTCTATAAGTTTGACCTTTTCATCTAAGGTTAGAGTTTTATGGTTTTTTCCAACAATTGTTAAACAGGTGATGGCACTCACTGCCTAGTGGCTGCAATTGGACTGTTTGCTGACACTTTCAACACACAATGCGTCACAGCCCAGAGTACTAGGGACTTCCTCATACCTTCACATGGCCTTGAGCAATACGTCTCTGGGTGAGGGGTTACGATTCTCAATACGGGGCAGAGAGACACATAAAGAGAAATCATGTCCATACACTTTCCTATGTTCAGAGTGGGGAGGGAGGAAATTCCCCTTCAGTCTTCGCATTGAGACACAAGCAACTCTAAGGTTGAATTCTACACTGAAAGCTGAAGCCTCTCCTTCACAGTGCAGCTGACATGACTAAATTGCATATCGCTGGGATAGAAATTTTAAAACAGAGTTGAAGATGCATTAGTTTCATTGAGAATATCTCACTCATAAATTAAATTCATAGGAATTCTGTTTTATAAAGTGCTTTTTTTTTTTTCTTTTTCTTCCTGCGGGACATGAAAAACCATTCTATTTCTGCGTTGGACAGGTTCCATTTTATGCTGTGTAGTATGCCGTATAATTTCAAGGGCTGGAGAATTTTTTCAGTTAAGGAAGGTTTCCAGCTTGTACAGATTCCAGCATAGACAGATTTTACTGTATCGTGGGACTGAAGTTTATTCCAGTAATTCTAAAACTGGGAAATAAATAAAAGCACCTAAAATTTGCTGGAGTGTCCAAGTATTAGGGCCTAAATTTAGATTTGTACTCTGATGCGATATGATGATGTCTGTCTTTATCCAGATGAGACAGAAGTTAAGTAGCCAAAATGAGAATGAATTAATTCTCCACACATGAAACATACTTTACAGAATAGCTTTAACAGGCCTTGTAGCATCTTTGGTAGATGTTGTAACATAAAAAATGAAATATGTGGTAAAAGCATGGAAATAAGGATGGTTCCTAAACAAAAATATAAAGCTTATGCAAGAAGATTTCTGATAAGAACACAGAAATTATAAGAAAGACACCAATATCCTCTCTGACTAAAATAATTTTATTTTTCCTTGGAATTAATTTTTTGATGTGAAAGCTGTAGAGAAACGAAGCCAGTATAAAAAGAAAACTTGGGAAAGAAATGTGCATTGAACCACGACCATGGGTCAGAAGGCTGAAAATGCCAAATTTTTAAGTGAAATCTATCACTGTCAAAGAAGGAAAGCAGTTTTTTAGTAAACAGAAGAGGAACTGGTTATCAATAGAAGCAGTCTAAACACTCACATAAGTAAATGAATTATTAATTTTCATGAGAAATGAAGAAATAGAGAATGTAGTGCAAGCTCTTCACAAATTTATGAAGAGATTAACATCCTAGGAGACCAAAAATATCATTTAAGGATTAAACAGAGCTATAAATTTTAAAGAAGTTCACGAGAATCAGGTTGACTATGCAGAAAAAGGTTTTAAGGCAATGTAGCTTGGAAAGCAGAATATGTGTCTTCTTCTTCTTCTTCTGTCGCACTACGGCCCTTTAAGTTTAGCCTTGGCGTCTCGAACGATCAATGCCCATTCACTTCTCTCTTTTGCCTTTCTTCTCCACCCCCTCACTCCCATCACTCTCAGATCCATCTCCACATCATCCAGCCATCTTAAACGGGGTCTTCCTTTCTTTCTTCTTCCTTCGGGTTCTTTACAGAAAATAATTTTTGGGGTTCTTTCTTCTTCCATTCGTAATAGATGTCCGAGCCATTGTAGTCTTCTGACCTTAATTTCTGCAACAATATCTGTTGTTTTATACATATTGGTGAGTTCTAAATTACTCTTTATCCTCCAATGCCCATTTCCACATGTGGGGCCGAAAATGCACCTTAAGATTTTCCTCTCCCAGGACATCAGCATACATTCAAGTCTATTTGTTAATGTCCAACACTCGGCACCATACAATATTACTGGAGAATATGTGTCATTATACCAAAAAAAGTAGAGAACATAGTTAAAATTGATCAGTAACTCAGTTTGTATCATGATTTAATGTTCAGTCTACAAGTATTGTCAAATCTACGACTGGTTTCTTCCTTGCTACTAAGAATCATACGAATTTGAAGAGCACCATTGAATACTATAAAAACATGAATTTGTTTGATGTGTAGTAATATGTATTGACACAGTCCTCAGGGCCAACATGGAAGACTCGGCAGAAATTGTTTGTCCAATTGCTGATATTCAATTTCCTGAGGTTTAACCAACAAGACTCCCTTCCAACAACAAAAGTGGAATAACCTCTCTCACATATAGCATTAGACTTGTGAGATATTATCTGTCAAAGACTTTCCTTCACACTTAATCAGTTTTTAAAGATAACCATGCAGCTATGATTTTTTTAGCCATTGGAATGTTTAGTTTTAAGAATTAATAAACTGAGATTTTGAAGAGACTGAGAATGAACAATATCAGTGAAGACATATTTTAGACATTGGTCACATACTATGTGAAAAATAAAATGCCACTGCTGATGTGTGGAGCAGTAATAGGAAGATATTGTGGTGGCTTGCCACCTTAGCGACACACATCATTGTTCACGAGATGTCTAATCAAATACGAGGACTTCAGCAACCTTTACGGTGGTTCAAATTCACTACACCTGTAACCTCAACTGTTTTCTTCATTTCAACTACATCCCCACTTAGTCATGTAGTAATAGCAGTAGAAAAGCACGATTGTAAATGAGGTGGAGTCTTTATTGCTGTTAAACATACTATTTCGACAGAACTAATAAATATCAATAACAATGATATTGAGCAGGTATTTATTAAAATAAAATGTTTTGTAAATTATATTATAATCGGATGTGTATATATACCACCACAATCGTCAATTGGTGCATACAATAAACACCTTGATACAATATCGCTTGTGAAAAATAAATATCCAAACTGTGAGTTTCTGATCATGTGAGATTATAACCTCCCCAGCAGTTACCCCAGTGCAGATTGTACAAACATTTTATACAACGAGATGCTCCTGAATAACTGTCAACAATATAATGAAATTTGCAATGTAAATAATAAAATTCTTGATCTATGTTTTAGTTCTATAGATACAAAAGTGAGAAAACAGATGGTATCATAGATGAAGACAATCACCATCCTGCACTAAGCACATATATTGATATCCAAGCTGTTCTCGAAATACAGAACGCACCAACATATAATTTTAAAAATGCAGATTACATGGAACTAAATAGTTTTTTCTTGAGAAGTAATTGGATCGATCTTTATAAGTTGGAATCTATAGATGATAAGGTTAAATGGTTCTATGATAAACTTAATGAAGGGATTGTGCAATTTGTCCCAGTACATAATGTTGGTATGAAGAATTATCCCTGTTGGTTTTCCAAAGATTTGATGTATAACATAAAACCAAAGAAGATGGCACACAGGAGATATAAACGATCAAGAACGAAAGCTGCATACAATCAATTTTGAAGATTAAGATTTATATGTAAAAATATGAGTAAGAAATGCTATGATGATTATATATCCAGAACGAAGGAGAAAATAAAGACAGATTCCAGCCAGTTTTGGAAATTCATCAAAAATAAGAGACGGTGTGATCTAAATCTTCCATCAACTATGTCCTGGTATGAAAAAGAAGCGAAAAATGGGAAAGAAGTGAGCAATTTATTCGCATCGTATTTTGAAAGCATTTATACAAATGATATGAACGATTATACCATTACAACTACGAATAGGAATGGAGAACTTCTACCCAATCAGGATGTTCATATCATCAAATTGAATGTCACTTTTTGCGATGTGTACGAACAGTTATGTAAGCTGGATGTTAAAAAAGGTGCTGGACCTGACGGTATACCCAACCAGTTTTTGAGAAATTGTGCTGCTGGACTTTGTGAACCCTTAACTCACATTTTTAGCAAATCACTAGAATATGGTATTTTTCCAACAGCATGGAAGATATCGTATATTAGCCCAATTTATAAATTAGGATCCAAATCGACGGTAACCAATTCTAGACCTGTATGCATACAATCATCGTTATCCAAAGTGTTCGAGAAACTTATTATTCTTCAAATAAATTTTCCCTTCAAAAATATTATTTCATCAAGACAACATGGATTCATTGAAGGGAGATCTACCACTACAAATCTTTTCTTGTATGTTAACCATGTACTTGAGCAAATGAATGAAGGTAAAGAAGTACATGCAGTATATACTGATTTCAGTAAAGCTTTTGACATGGTAGACCATGCCATTTCATGTGATAAATTAAATCAATATGGGGTACGTGGCATAGCACTGGACTGGTTTCGCTCATATCTGTCTGGAAGATATCTTCAAGTTCGAGTAAATGGACACATCTCAACTGAATATAGAGTAACTTCAGGTGTACCACAAGGATCACATCTCGGACCAATCTTGTTCATTATTTTCATTAATAACATTGGAGATAAATTTAAATCAGATTATCTGTTGTATGCAGATGATCTGAAAATATTTCGAAGAATTAATAATGATGATGATATCCACATTCTACAGCAAGATCTTGATGAGCTCAGGAGTTGGTGTTTGAGGAATAAATTAAAACTGGATGTTGATAAATGTGTGGTGATGTCCTTATCTCGCTCTTCTCAACGACAACCTGCAGTATATCACCTTACTGGTCATCATCTCCAGGAAGTCGTATCCGTAAAGGACTTAGGCGTTATTATTGATAACAAACTTAATTTCTCAAACCATGTAGACAAAATAATATCTAAGGCATCCAGAACAATGGGATTCATACTCAGATCTGGCAAGGAAGTCAATAATGTACATACATTAATTAATTTATATTTCACCCTGATTCGTCCAATATTTGAATACTGTTCAACTATTTGGTCACCATACACGGATACTCTTATCGAAGGAATTGAAAATATTCAGAAGTAATTTTGTAAATATATCAAGTATTACATGAATATCAGAGGTTACAACATGAACATCGATGAAGTTTATGATCAATTTAAAATTGAGAACCTTTCAAAGCGGAGACAAATTACGGACCTCACATATTTTTATAAAATTATTAATTGTCAAATTGATTGTCCAGAGATGCTTGAACAATTTGGATTCGTCTATCCAAGGCCTGGTCTGCGATCCCATAGAGTACTTGATACTGTGAAGACTTCTAAGAATTATGTATATCATGGTCCAAAAAACAGAATAACAAATCTGGTTAATGAATATTGTTCAGATATAAATTTTTTTGGAGGATCTTTATCATCATTCTTGTCAAAGATTAAAAACATTATACTTCCGAAACAATAATATATTATAATTTGTTTATATACTTCGGTAATTTTTGTTTAACAATGATGTATTGTAATTTACTTATAGTTTATAATTTTTGTTTTTGATTTATTTGTTGAGTATTTTTGGTATATTAAATAATGTAAATTAGTTTTAGCTTTACAATTTGATATATGAAATGTTACTTATTTGTACAAAGCCGATTGGCGTAAATAAAGGAATAAATAAATAAATAAATAAATATCAATATTTCACCCAAGAGAACATTTTCACAGACTTTCTCTGCAAGCTCTAAGACCTCATCGTATTAGGAGGTAAATGTTAACAGTATTATTAATCTCTACTAATGCAACAGTTAAATGAGGATAATGTAGGCCATCTACACCAAAAACAAGCAGTGGAGCCTCGTAGTTATTTTGCAGTTCAAGACATTCTTGCAGAAATCCTATCATGGCATTAGATAGGAAAAACCATACAATAAATTAGCTCCCCAACATTCATCTCTGTGATTTTTTGGGGATACATAATGGGAAAGATGTTAGTGTCACCACTTCAGTCTCAACCACACATTCCATGATACAATATTTTCCCATTGTTAATGGGAAATATCAGTGTATTTTAGAGCCAATTCTTGTAAATTACTGAGTTACGCAATTATTAATTCTTCTTTGCACATTTAAATATTGCCAGTAACATGTACCACAACTCTTGCATTTTCTGGTGCAGCAGCATCTTCTTGAATGTGAGTTGTTTCCTAGGTACTCAAGGGTAACAGAGTGAAGAGGGTCAGTCAGAGAATATTCTGGGCATTTTCAGTCTATCTACGATCCAAGAGACAGATAATCATGTTCTACTGAGATATGCTATCTTTGTTCTTTGTTGTTGTGGCGTTTTGTTATGTTACTGTGCATTTCTTTGAATCTGATGTGTTTTTGACCACCTGCTGGGAGGAGGTAGAGGAGGTAGACGATGGTAGCAACTTAAGTTAGAGAAAGAAAGTGGCATCAAGAATCACACCATCCACATGATTTTGAACAAAGAACTGCATGTGTGGAAAATTGCATTGGTACCACATGCACTGATAGAAGTTCAGAAGTGGATGTGACATGAAACATGCTCTGACCACCTAGCATTATGATAACAGGACAGTAACCACTTTTTGTGAATAATCGCAATCTATGAATTTTGGTCCAAGGCAAACTAACCAGAACTAAATTGTTATTCTGCAGAGCGGTGAGATGTTAAATCATTCTCCACATCAATGCAAGACCACATAAAACAGACTGCGTAAAGCAGCTAGGGCAACACTGGGGATATGAAGAATTGAAGCACCTACCATACTCTCCAGACTTTTCTCCAGGCAACTTCGACTTCATACCAAAGGTAAAGGAACCATTATGTAGTAAGCAATTTGCAACACAACAGGACATTACAAATACTGTGCAACAACAGTTAACCACATTCACACATGGAGAGGAAAATTGTGATGCAAATGGAATTCTCTGCCAACCCCATCGTTGGAAATGTATTGTGAACACTGCAGGGGACTTGCAGGAGTACAGTCATCTTTGAGGGCCTTTCGGCCTTTCGTATATATGTAATAATGGAATTATATGTAGTAATTGTAATGGAATGTGTATGTAATAATTGGAATGTGTATGTAATAATTGGAATGTGTATGTAATAATTGGAATGTATATGTAATAATGGAATAATGTAATTCTGGAATGTTGTGAACTCATATACGTTGTAATGCTTTGGAACATGAAACCGGAATTGTCATACCTTGATAAAAATGAGAAACAATTCTGTCGTGTTTTAAATGTCCATACACTTGCTTCATTCCTTGTTCTTTCATCTGTATATTTCACATTTTCCACCCGCACTGGTATTATCGTAAAATAAAAGAGTTGCCAAATCTTGTGCTCCAACCCTCACATTTTATTTGCATGCAATTTAATTTTCAATTGGTTATTTGCAAGAAAATTAGTTTATCATATTTACATTTATATGTTGCGTGTAAATTACTTTCTACTCTCTGACATAGTATTCTGAAGACAATATGAAAACGAGAAGTTCAGAGTTTTTTGATAACACATTTTCCCCACTTACAATGTTCAAAATCCCTTGAAAAATGTGTACGCGAGATGCCATTGTATAGGTGAGGAAAGAAAAAGCGGCAAATACACTACAATGGAAATGTGAGCAGTTAGATTACTGCAGTGACTTTTGTTGCATTTCACATGAAACAAGAGTATTATCGGAGGAGGAAACGTAAAATCCATCAATCAGTGGACAAAGGTTCAAGCAAAAGTGAAGCAAAATGATGGCCAAGAATACATTTCATCCACCAAAAAAAAAGGTAGTATTGCATTTGTGAAAGATCAAATTCAGTCAATTCCAGCATATGAGTCTCGTTATACAAGGAAGCAGCAGAAAGCATCCAGTTACTGTATGATTTACATGTTGAGAAGAGTTCTGAAGAAAATAGAGAATCAATTTTCATGCATGCATACAGCAAAATATTCTGCTCATCAAGCAATCAGCTTAGGACAACCTTTATTAGAAACCTAAAACACATGATGCAAAAAGAACAGAAATTGAATGTTTTGCTGATGACAAATTAAAACAAACAATTAGAGTGAACTGGATGCCCATCTAACAAACGCAGTTTTGCTATGTCGTGAACACACGCACATACAAAGGATGGTGAAATCGCATCCTGTCAGATGAAATTTGTCTTAATGTGTGAAAAACGTGAAAAATATGAAAAAGTCCTATTCACAGAAAACTGTTCTGGACAAAACAAGAATTTTATGATGGTAACTTTTTATGGCACTTGTCAACAATGGGATGAATGAAAGTTACTCATTTCATGTCATCACCAGGACATATGTACCCGAGAGCCTCCGCTCTCAGGACATATGTACTTCCCCTGTTATTGCAACCAGGCATTGATTGAAAAAGAACAAACTAAACAGCAGTTCATTTCCACCAGAGATCACTTGATTGAAATAATCAACAATGCTTCAAAGAAGAACTGGTTTCATACACATGCTATGAAGACAGAAGATTTATTTCCAGTGTCATACTTAAGGAAGTGTGTGACAAACAGAAATCTTGCCAAGGATGGGACAGTTCTTAATTCCAGGAAAGCCTGCAGTTTTCAGGTTTATAATGTGGATCCATTTACTCTGAAATCTTAACTATCATATACTAAGTTAGAGCCATGGCATGAAATTACCTTTCGAAAACAAGAACTAAGCAGAATGTCATAGGGTTCCCTGGTTCCCAAATCTAAAACTTACGTGCCCTTTAGGAAACCTAAGTACGACAATATCGGAAGTTCGTTTCCAAACATTCCTCCACTTTACCACGAGTCCTTCAATCAGATACCATTTGATGTGTATGTCCAAGAAATGGAGAGTTAAAAACACAACACATATTGAAATAGGCACTAAGTATGACAAAAATAAGCAAGTCTTATTAACAGCATTATGAGGGAAATAAACATCATTATAATGGAAAGTACCGTTTTTATTACGTAAATATACCTTGAAATGTACAATTCAATCTTTTTGGGGGCAAGATAATGGTAAGTGCCATTGCATATACGGCAGTATCAATATAATTAAATATTCATATGTAGAACATCTGACAATATTTTCACCTCCTACTTTGGTCAAAGGAAATTGAAAATTACATTGTTTACAGAATAGATGGTTTGTGGTTCAATTATTAGAATATATAATTCATAGACAACAATGAACTTTGTTTTTGAGATTTCCCAAATTCCTGTTTACCAGTGTCTTACCCAAGGCGCAGAACTAACTTATACTTTCCAATGTGTAGAAGTATCATCACAGAATATGGTCAGAAGTCAAGGATGTGTGCAAACAAAATTAGAACAAATCGTACCTTGAGCCGTGCTATTTCCATTTGATATTCTCTTAGAAGAGCATCCTTTGGATCTTCATTTACCCGAGGTTTATTCTTGATGTTCTTTGCACGGTTTGCATATCGAAGAGTAGTGAGTGTTTCATCATAGTTATAACTTGCTGGCCCAATATTAGCTACCATTATTGTTTTTGAGTTGCCTCCTAAAGAATCTACAACCAAAATAGAAAATTTGATGCATGTAAAATTATTACCACTTTTATGTAAGTGATGCAACACAAACAAGAATTCTTTGATTACTTGGAGGACTGAATATCACACAACTAATATATAATACATGCACTATACAAGTTCATTACATGTACTTTTCATACACATGGACCTATACGTTGAACTGTCAAAATATTTATCATCGCATTTCATTATTTTTTCATAATAGTTTCTTTACTTTTCCTGTCTGCCTGAAAGCATACCTTGCAATATTCTGGTTAATTTGGAGTCACGGTATGGAATATGGGGGTTCTTCCCATCCACCAAAGCAGATATAACATTTCCTAATGCAGATAATGACAAATTAATTTTTGAAGCTTCCTTCAATCTTTCACCCTGAGAAACAAAGACACAAACATCAACTTACCCTCAAGAACATGTTAAAAATAAACAACAGTACAGAGAAAGTACATACAGTTGCTCCAGTTTTTGACTGTCTTTCACTTCCAGCTAAATCAATTAGGTTTAACTTCCCCACACGAATAATTTTTTTGAAGGAATCTGTATCACTCATTTCAATCGTTATCATGAATATTGCATGAGAACGAGAGCTATGGTCATTCATGTTAGTGGCACTGAAACAACATCTCTTATTAAATTTTAACATTTCCAAAAAGATTCACAAACAAATAATATTTCATAATACTTACCCAATACTTCTATTTTGATTACCCACATACATGACATGTTCAATTTCTTTAGCACTTTTGCAAACAAATGAGGACAAGTCTTTGACATACACTCCAATGCCTGCCGCTTCTCTGAGTTCATACGTTTTTCGGCGATCTTTGCTTAGCAAGTCTCTGAATAACACAGAAATTAAAATATAAAATTACCATACAAAATCTTTTAGTCAGAAAACTATATGTGAATTATAAAGAAAATAACTGCCTCTATTGTCAGCAGTTATTTAAAGTATATGATACAATTAACTATGTCAAAGGAAAGAGATCAAAATGAAATTACAGCAGTGAAACAAGGTAGATCTAGTTTGAGCAAATATATAACTCAGTACACCATGTTCAACCTCTGTGAATGCTTGCAAATCATGAACAATCTGTTAATTAAATTCTGAACTCTCTTGCTCACCGTCTGTCTGTCCGTCCATGGTCAACACTAGCACCTAAACTGTTCAGCCGATTTCCTCCAAGATCAATTCCTTGATCAATCGGAACAAACTTGAGGCTTTAGGAGTTTCAAATGAATATTTTGATTTTTAAAGATACTTTATATTAAGCTTCAAAAACATTTTTAAAATTTTCTCAAAAATAAAACCAATATTTTTTATCAAACTTCATCCTCTGATAGCATAAAGGGCACTTAAGAGAATGGTGTAAATCACATGTTCGTTGAAATCCCAGAATTAAAAAAAAATTGGAAATTTGCAATTTTTTGAGGGGGTCTTCCTACAATTAAAATACTAAAGATGGAGATTTGTTTCCTGAATGAAATCTGTTCCTTAAAGACAGATCTTCAAATAAGCTCAGTTCAATTTTTTTGAAAATATTCATGTAATTTCGCACAAAATATAAGCAAGTTAAAAAGTTTTAAACAATTTTCTCGCAAAAACTGCTCCAATTTTTTCTTTAAATTTTCTCCTTGTACATAATAAGTAGAGTCCCCTTGTACATAACAAGTAGTACCACAGGGTTCTCATTTGGGACCTTGGTTATTTTTTATATTTATAAATGAAATAATAAAACAGCTCTTTTAGTTTATTTGCTGATGATTGTACGTTTTGCAGGGTAATATCTGACAAAAATGATGCTGTACTTTTTCAGCATGACTTGAGTACTCTTGTACAGTGGTTTCAGGGAAATTTAATTAATTTGAATATAAATAAATACAAGTTGCTTCGTTGTAATCACAGGCATAATGTTATTTTAACAAGCTATACTATAGTATTGTTGATAGTAAACTATGTTTTGATCAACAAATTTATTATTTGATAAATAGTTCTTTCATGCATTGTTCTTCAGTACGGTCTTGTAGTACTATCGAATTAAAAGTACAGAAAGGGTTCAGCATATAATTTTCTCATATGCTGCATATAAGGCTAATCTTGAAAATCCCAGATAGCCATAACTACGTAGAAATAGCTAAATTATTGAATATTCCACTATTGGAATCAGCAAGATTAACAAATGATGTACTCTGTATGTATGAACTTCTGGCCATTTGTTAGGGTACTGCTCCGGCATTCGCCTAGTGTTGATCGGAGAAACCATGGAAAACTACCGATCACAGCTGCCGGCCGCTAGGATTCTCTTCCCCACAGCGACTGAATTCGACCTAGTAGAAAAGCTAGTGTCGAAAATCCTGCGCCATTGGGACTCGAACCTAGAACCACCTGGTCAGAGGCACTGTAGTGACATCAGCTGATGCACTGAGACACCGCTCCCGGTCAAAAAGGCTATTCAAGAACAAAACTGTGCTGTATTTTCCATTCTTTGTTCCTTTAGTTTGTTCCTGTTTGTTTTTTTTGTTTTTTTTTGGGGGGGGGGGGGGGGGGGCTGATTACAAATCTGAATTTTGCCAAAAAATATTTCTGTTAGAATTTGAGTTATAACAGAAAAAATCATGAAAAATAACATTTTCATCTGTTTTTACCCACATCTACAGAACTAACAAATTTAGGCATAAAATTACTCTTTACAAAACTATTCTACAATAAATGTCTTACAATTTTGTTCCTTACCACTTTTCTCAATAAGCGCACCGTTTAGGCCCTGGTAACGAAAAAGTGGATAAAATTTTTCATAATACAGAAAAAAATGCCTTTAACACAGAGTGGCCAGAATCCATGTGTTGTGGGCCATTGATGCTGAAAAACTGATTGATGGTACATAGATTGTCTGACCGTTCGTCTGTGTCTGTTCGTGGGCAACGCTAGCGCCTAAACCGTTCAGCACATTTTCTGCAAAATTGATATTCCCTGATTGATCTGAATGAACTTGAAGCCTTGAGAGTTTGAAATGGATATTTTGAATTCTGAGATTTTTTTTACTTGAAGCGAGCATTTATATTTTTATGCCTCGGCTTGAGTTCGATCCATACGGCGCTTCTGTAGCATAGAGGTATCAGTGACGGCAAGGTTCCCTTTAGGATCAAAGTTCCAGCCTCGGAGCGGGAAAACATTTTTGCTGGTTGAAAACACTTTTTCAGGTTTATATGGTAATATAATATAGTAGGGCAGTGAGCAATATTGCAAGAAAGTATGTGATTTTGTAACACTAGTTTGAATTGATTCCTCTAATATTTAGTTCATTGTGAAGTTATAGCAAAAATAATAACCAATGAGTTCAATGCTGTTTGCAATACGACAGTTGAATAACATTATAAGTAGAGACCGAAGTTTGTGCCTGCAAGCCTGAACACAAAGAAACGAACGTGTTTTGTCTTCCTGTGGAACAGAGGCTGCATTAAAAAGGAAGAAGGAAGATGATACCAGTCAAGATTTATTCATTGATGCTGACAGGCTTTGTTCGTTCACGAAGAATTCCATCCTACTTTTGAATGTAGTCTTAGATCCCTTTTGAGGACAACTCTGTACGCGATAAATCCTTCTCAGTGCTGCCGATTACACAAATGTGAAAAACGGAAAGTATAAATTCGTTTTCATTGATGCCATTTCAAGATTTAAAAGAGAGTCCATAACAGAACATAAGTATCGCGAGTAAAACAAATTCATAGCCACTATACCGGATGGTCATGAGGTTTAAGATTGTTTCCTTACACTTGCTAATGCAAATTTTAGAGTTAAAATAAAAATGTGAATCATTTTAGTTATTAATTTTTTTTACACCAATTCCTTTTAAATGTGATTTTTCATTGTTTATATGCCTTTTTGCACCCCATACTTTAGCTTCAATAAATTTCTTTTTGCTTTCCTATTTCAGTAAAAATAAGTGCCCTTTTGCTAGACTATTTTAGGTAAAATAAATGCCTAAACTTCCAAACTCTGGTGATCAGTCTGCTTGTGGGACCACAAAACAATTATCAAGCTCAAAGAAGTGTGAAGCACACAAACACTCTGAGTCATTTTCAATGCGCCATTTTCTTATAAAGTCTCTCAGCTGCCCTCCGACCAGTAGGACAACATGCTTGTCTGTAGGGACATAAGCTGAGAAATCAATACAAGGTGTCATCTCAGACATGCTCTACAAGTGCAAGGAGTTAAATGAAAAGATTCACAGAATCTGATAAGAAAATATCATTCATTTGTGACTTCAAAAAGTATGTCAAAATATTTGACATCAGACTGTGCATCAAATTGAGTTCCACTTCCTAATTATCGATTCTATAAGGGGCATTGCTTAGGACTAATTAGATAAAACAACTTGGGGAAAAGCATGTAAGAGCTGCAAATATAAAGAAAGCAAAGGAATAGAAACTGGTACTGAAAGTGTCTCAATTTCAATGATATGATATGATATGAAATTAATGAACTTCAGGCCTTCTAGAAAAAAAAAAGTTTGAAGTAAATTCAAGAGATCCAGATACGAAAAATTTCAGTGAGCAACTGATAATCAGATTATTTTTATAAAATATTACAGTATTGGGAAGGAAACTAGAATGTGAACATTAGAGCAATTGGCCATTTTGTATCACGTGGAAGATAACTTCATCACTAAATTAAAGGCCTGTGTACCAATAAGTATTTACACAGTCCGCCAAAAAACTCAAAGTAGAATAAATTCTTTGCAAAAGTAGACAGCATATGTCTTTCTAAGAAGATAATTCAATCCTTCAAGTGTCCAAATTAAAAGATTCATTATACTATCTTAGTTCCATTTCTAGCCTTTTTTGGGATTATTCCATGAAATACTGTGTGACAAGTCCTTGGCCAAATACACATTAATACTGAAAACAAACTTAACAAATTTCGAACTGTAATATTTTAGAAAGTCAATAGGTCAAAAGTAATGTACAATATAATTGTACTAAGTGAGGGTACTATGGCTTGCCAATAAACAAACCTAGTCCATAGAGACCTACAATTAATCCAGGGGCTTCAACTTCACATCTTTGGGTACATATTTATTCTCCAAATTTCATTCCATTTCCAAGAATAAGGTACACAAATCAAAACCTTTTATTCTTATTTGTTAAAGTGAGAGATTTCTACAACTGCTTTGTTTGAGGAGATTAATAAAGTTCTTCTACATGTGGTTATATTGCCATTTCTCAGATTTGTCAATTTGTTTAGAACACAACACAAAGGAACCTTCTTGATCTTTATTTTGTTTAATGGTATTTGTGCATAACAGACTAGGCTTAATGGCTTATTTTTATTTTATTGATGTGGTCTTACTTCTTAAAGGAATTATTTTTTATCTGAATTAAGCTTTAATTTTGAATATTAAAACATCATTTCTTAAATTTGAGTCTATATAGTTCCATCTTCAAGGTAACTCTCTGCTTTTTATTCCTCTCCCAATAACACAAACACAATGCAACAAGTCATCAAACCTACTTCGATACATAGTAACAGCACCATCATTATTCCCTATGCAGTGATGACCTGTGCTTCGCAATCAGTCCCCCCCCCCCCCCACGATCCATCACAGCTCTGCACCCTCCCTCTTGTCTGAAGTGTCTCCGAAAGGCAATAAAACCATAAAACCTTACAACAAAAGAACCATTCAAAGTCGCAGCTGACCTTCACCCAACACCCAATTCCCGGAAACCCCTTGCCACTCACTTTCGCCCCCCCCCCTTCCCCTCCCCAGCATGAACAGCTTGGAACATTTTTTGCCTCAAAGCAGCTATGACATCACCATCCATCCAGAATATCTCTAGTGCACGTGAAGCTTAGACCCTTACAGAATCAATTTCAGCAATGTTTCCTGCACAAGCTTCAAAGCTAGGAAACCCCACCAAAGGAAAGCAGTCACATAGGAAGGGAAGGATGGAATGTGACTTATCAAGGAAAGACTTGTGTGCCTCCTGTTATACAACCATTCAAACATAAGCCATTTCCGCAGAACATATTTTCTCCATAACCAGAATTATGTGCTTTTCAAATACACACTTCTGTGTTTTTTCTCTCTCCAAAGGTTTTTCTAAAAATTGGTGGCTTTGCTGGCTTAATGTTAGGCTGGCAACGCCTCTTCGGCAAAAGATTTTTGATATACAGAATATTGTGCTATTTTTGTGCAATTATTGAATCTTCCAAATATATAAAAAATAATCTTTTTGCTCTTAGTTTTTCAAAAATCAAAAGAAAAGTCTTCTCAATGTCTGTGATTATTGTAATACCAGTGTGTGAGAAAACAACCTGTAGAAGATTAACTATCCAGAAAAATTTGAGTTTCTCAAAACAAAAATGAGAATCAATATATTACACTATATAGTCACATTGTTTTTTGATTTTTTCACTGAAATTAACCCATAAAAAATTATAATTTGATATACAGGATGCCAAAAAGAACATGGTTCAAGGTACATAAATTCTTATACAGACTAAATTACTCAATAATATGCTTGGCTCTTTGCAATTAATCAAAATCACAATCACAATCAAATATTATTCTATTAACATAAACTAACAGAGTTTTTTTGTTCTTACCACTTTTTCAAAATTTGGAAAAAATAACATTTCACAGGACCAGGCCAGTGCATCACCAGCGCATAAGAAAAACCCTTGTGGAAGCAAAACGTTCCAGCAAACGTTCCAGCAAAATTTTATATTCTTGCTGTACAATGACCACAATACATTATGTTATGCAACTATCTTGTTTCTGATTTTTTAATTTCACACATGACCCCCAAAAAATTATAATTCATTACACTGCATCAAAAACATCATGGATCAAGTTACATAGAATTAAACTACTCAACAACACATATGGTCCTTTACCAACAATAACAATCCAACATTATTCTAACGAACTACATTAACTCTAATATTGTTGCTCTTACCATTTTTCAAATATTGAAAGAAAGAAAGGGAAAAAAAAAAAAAAAAAAATTTGCAGGCCAAGGCTGGCACATGAGAAAATCCTTGTCAAAGATAAAGGACAGAAAAAAGTGATTTTCTTGTGCAAGGACTAAAATTAATACACTATACAACTATATTGTTTATGATTTTTTACTTCCAACATTACACACACCAACAACAACAAAAGAGGAGAGAGAGAGAAAGAGAGATAGAAAAAGAGAGAAAGAGAGAGTTAGAAAGAGAGATAGAGAGAGAGAGATAGAAAGAGAGAGAGAGAGATAGAAAGAGAGAGAGAGAGAAAGAGAAAACCACCTCATTACACTATCAATAGCAACAATGATCACAGAACATTTAGTACATTGTTTTTTATTAACTTTCTCGCCAAATACTTTCATCATAATACTATGAAAAATGAAAAAGAAAACAAACAAAAACCAACAACAAAACATTGATTATTTCACAGAGAAGGTTTCTTGTGGGTTCCTGATACCCAAAAATTGTTTAGTGCTTGTTTGTATGTTGTAAATTCCATCTTCTGACATGTGCATTCTGAACTCACGTTTGGTAGCTTCATGATACCAAAAAGAAGTATAGAGACACTAGAGTCTAAAATATTAAGATTTTTTTCCGAAATTGACATCACCCGATAGATCTGTTTGAACTCAATGTATTTTAACATATTTTGATTTTTGTGGGAACTTGAAATGAAGTGCCAATATTTCCAAAATATTCTCAAAAAGTGCCTAGACTGTTACTTTTTCATCCTTACATCGTAAGAAGAGAAAGTATTGTAATTGCACACCAGAGAATGGAAAAATTTCAACAGAAGAACTCTTCTTACCAAGCCCTGGTAACAAAAAAGGGGATAAATCTTGTTCCCAAGACACTGAGCAGTCAGTAGTCCAGCCACTTGCGAACATTACAGCCATATTATATTAATTAGGAAAAGCTGAATACTTTAGTGTTTTGGACCTTGCGTCTGGCTTTCAACAAATCGCCATTCGGAAAGACGATAGAGAAAAGATGGTTTCAGTGCCCTGGGTAGCAATTATGAATTTTTGATTGATTAATTGATTGTTAGTGATTCCGGGCATGTCAACTACCGAGGTCATTAGTTCCATCAGTGTAGTGCGTTTTTTCATCGGGAGGTGCCAGTGATCTTCCCCCACTCGACAGCAAGGTCCGGCGCCAACCTACTGTCGACTAGCAGGGTTTTCCCACAACCAGGTATCTCCCACCAGTGGGGCACCGCCCCAGCTGGGACAAGTTCTAAGTCCCCGACCAGTCTCCTGGCATGTGTGGTAGTTTAGTGCATGTTAGTATAAGTGTGTGTGTAAAGGGTGAGGATAGGACAAGGAAGAGGAAGGAAAAATCGCGTGCTGTCTGTGGCCCATTTGTTAGGGTACTGCTCCAGCATTCGCCTGGTGTTGATCGGAGAAACCATGGAAAACTACCGATCAGAGCAGCCACCAGAGAATTCTCCTCCAGATGGACTGAATTCAACCTAGCTGCAAAGCTAGTGTCGAAAATCCTGCCGCCGCCAGGACTCGAATCTACAACCTCCCGGTCAGGGTCACTGAAGTGACGTAAGTTGATGCACTGAGCCACCGCTCCTGGTATGAAGGCTTGAAAATGTCAATGGGATTGAAGAACGCTTGCAACAATGCAGCATTGTATGAATGCTGTTCATAGGGGTTTACAGCTAAATAGTGCATATGTATAGACAACTTAATTTTCTTTTGTATTTTGAAAGAGCAAATTCACCGATTAGAAAGTATTTTTAAAAGAACTCGCCTTTACAGCGGCCACCCCCGTGAAATTTTTCATAACTTAAAGAAAAAATTACTTTGGTGTCCTGAAGTAGCTCAACAATATTTAGAAGATGCAAGCACAAAGATAAGAAATACTATGATAAAAACAGTGAAAATTTAGTACAGAAGATAAGTAAACAAGTGTTAATGAAAAATGAAAATTTCCAACCTGGCCTTGGTTGTAAGTTGCAGCCCCTGTGGCTTGGGCCTTACAGAGGTAAAAGGATTGACGGTGTTAATGTTACAAACCAGAAATAAAGTGCACATAAAGAGATTTAATTTTTTTTTCTTTCTTCCCCCGAAGGAGACAGCAAAACTGGGAACTAAATGTTGTATGAAGTTTCCTTACTTCCTACTCCAAATTTATGAGGGGAGGACATTGTTATGTAATCCAAATATATCGCCTCTTTTTCCATTAATAACCCCCAAGTACGTGTACCAAAGCACAGGGGTTTGATGTCTGGCCTCTAGTCATTGTCAACTTCTTCATGAATCAATAACCTGAGGTATCTGCGACAGGTAATACTTACGCAACTTTTCTTGAATGATGACCTTGCTTTCCCCTCCCTTGAGCAATAAACAGTTGGGAGGCAAAAGCTCGCAGCGAGCATTGATGACAACATTCCAAGTGTTAAAACTTCGTTGGCACAAAACATAGTCTAGTCAAAGCTAGTTGCTTTCATAGTCGAGAACTTCTGTTCAGCTTTATTACCATTATCTAAAGAAATGGCTGAGGCAGGTCCAGATCCTTCCAGGGAGGCACCTAAAACATCTATCTAGTGTCCCTGCTCTTGCCTACCCAGAGTGATGTCATGGCCGCACACGTAGCAGGTTTGGCTTTTATTTTCCAGAGGTTGACATTACTGTAAAGACTCGAGTGGCCGACTTTGTAACTAATACCCCAACTCCGTCCGCTTTTCTTCAATCCATCGTTCAAGAAAAGTGGCGCGAGTAGTATAAATTGCTGGCACACTTCATCTCTGGGGCAGAGCGTGCCCTCTCGAGATGATCCGAGAATGCATCAAGTATAAAGGCATCTCAGAGTATATTTATTTTTGAATAGGATACAGTCACTGATGCATTAAGAAGATAGCAAAAGTTACAGTATAACAGTATGTAAGCACTAGTGAGCAGGCTTCTTAAATAATTGTTGTTGTAGGCACTTTTACTAAATGTTCCTCATGGTGTAAGTGACCAGGTAATTAGTAAATCAATATGTGACCAGGTAATTATTATGGAAGGGCAGCGAGTGCAACTTCTTTTATTTTTCTTTGTTTAAAGAAGCAGAGGTGAATACAACCTGCATGACAAAATTGTAACTAATAGGCTCATTGCCTTCATAGTTCTGCAACCCTCAGCATAGGCCTTAGATCAAAGTGAGTCTGCCCTGTCAAATATTCTAATCAAAATTTGTTCAAACAATTTCGGTTATGCATTAAAAATTGTTTAATTAAATTTGACCATGTATTAGACATTTGTGTTAACTTTGTGTGTTAAAGGTAAATAGCATTAATCTTGTATACTGGCAGTCATTCTAAACATTCTTATTTTTGTAAGTATTCTTATTCTCTAAGTAGTCTTCTTCCAAGTAGTGTTATTATTGAAAGTAGAGGTTTTGAAAATGGTGTACTGATTCAACTGAAGAATCATTTCAACAATGGTAAATAAAAAATGAAAATAAAACTCATGAATTTTCAAACATTTTATAAAAAAAATATACTAAATACTGAGGATAAAATTACATACAAATTCCAGAGAATAAATAACAGCTATTTATCATGAACACTCAATATAATTATCTTCCAATTAATTTAAACACAAAATTGCCAATACAAAAATATGATTATCATATTGCAGCAAAACTAATTGATTTAAATATTTTTTTAAAAAATAGGGGAGGCAGATAACAATTACCTGATTTCTTCTTGATAAATTTCCAAGTATGATGTTCGGACTAGATACTGCATGTTTTTTGACCGAGATATATAATTAAATATCTGATCAAATGACCTTAGGATGATTCCCTTCTGAGATGGATCAGGTTTAGAGCCTAGAAAGATTAATTATTAAAGTTTTTAATTATATGATATTTGGTGCATAATTTCAGGGAGAAAACTATTTTCCTACACAATTTATACCTAAAAGTTATGAAGCTATGCAACATGAATGAGTATTTTATTTCAAATCAAATGAAAATGAATGTGAGAAGAAATGTTTTGTACTTCATTGTTAAGCACAATACCTATTAATGCAATTTACCTTCCATTGTGTAAGTCTTGCCTGTTCCTGTTTGACCATAGGCAAATATTGTTCCATTAAACCCATCCAATATAGAAGAAACCAGAGGGTGCGCAGTCTCATTATATAATTCTTCTTGGGTAGACCTTGAAATAATATGTAAAAATTATACACTACAGCCATCCTTGAAAACTTAATCATTCAATAAAATTCAAGACCAAATTATTTTTGTCAAAAAACATGTCTGAATGCTTGGATATAAAGGACATCATAGATTTAAGTAGGATATCAATTTTAAAAATTTGGTGAAATAACTATATTGCCAATAATAATAATAATAATAATAATAATAATAATAATAATAATAATAATAATAATAATAATAATAATAATAATAAAAACAACACTTTAGAGCAAAGAAATTGTCAAGAACATGCATTAGTTTCTTACATTGCGTCGTAGACAGCATCAAATGTAAAAGACTTCTTTCTCTCCTTTCCATCATCTCGTGGATTTAATATTTCAATCACTCCTCTAGATGGATGTACATCGACAACCCTAAAAAATAAGGATAATACAATTATTTTTACAAAGCATGACTTCTCAAACAGCAGCATCTGTTAATCAATAAAATGACTTAAAAATACTAATTGTAATGAAATGACAAGCATATTACCCTGATATTCAACTTCATAATTAGGTCACAATCATGAAATAAATGATATCTCAACACAGTAAAAAACATATCTCAAATACAGTATAATCTGTCTAAACCCGAAAAGTTCTCTAGCCTGTGAAGTTAAATGGCATTTTAGACAGCATAAAACAGAATCTCTTAAACGCAGAAATAGAATGGTTTTTCATGTCCTGCAGGGAAAAAAATCTCTATAAAATGGAATTCCTGCGAGTTTAATGCAATTGGCAGAGACGCGAGATGTTCTTAATTAAATGAATGCAAGCTTGTTTTAAATTCTCTATCCTTGTGACATGTGATTTAGTGGTGCCAGCCAGACATTGAAGGGGGCTTCAGCAGCCAGCATAGAATTTGACCTTGGGGTCGCTTGTCTCTCAAGGCGTATGCCACAGGGGAATTCCCTCTCCTGACTCTCTGAGCGTGAGAAGGTGTTCGGGCATGGCTTCTATTCACGTGTCTCCCTACCCCGCATTGAAAATCATAATCCCTCAACCAGATTTGCTTTGCTCAAGGCCATGCGAGTATCAGAAAGGCATAGTACTGGGTTGTGATGGATTATGCTTTGAAAGAGTCTGCAAGAAGTCTGAATACAGTCAGTAAGGTGTGTAGTTTTCGACTAAAAGAAGAAGCTGTGAATGAAGAGAGTTTAATATACATTTATTGATGATTCCTTCCATAAATTCATTATTTGTTAACATATTTTGGTAATTATAATAAAGTCATGTAATTTACTGCTTTCAGGGCAGAAACATCAATATCAGGTCATAAAATACACAACCTTCCATAAAATGAAAAACCTTTGTTTCCCGATCGATTCCGGCTTAGGCAGATTTTACTATCAACACCCAGACAAATATACAGAAATTTGTATAGAAAAGTCAAGATTTCTGAAATATGTGTTAGAAAATCATACAGGAAAAATTCTAGCACAAGGAAAATCATAGCATAATTAACGTTTTTCATTAAATATTGTCATTTTATTAAATATCTTATTGAATTCAATAAGATATTTGAAATTGAATAAGGAGTCACCCCACCAAGAGTACATGCCATTGACAATAGTGGTGAGGCTTGAGTATCCCAATGACCCTGAGAGCTATGCCAGCGGTATCATAGCCATTGGTAGAGCCTCCCTTGCCGGACCGGTCGAAGGAGAGGGATCAGATGAAGTAAAACAGAAGAGTATCATGCAATAAATATTGTTTGCAGGTAGCAGCGAGGAACAGACAAGGGGAAACAGACCTCACAGCTGAAGAGGAGGCAGTCTGTCTAAGGGAGAAAATCTTAAACAACTCCTGCTTGTTTGGAAGCAGTGAAATGACAGCCCCATTACCAAACTTTCTATGTGCAGTGTTTGTAGCATGGCCAGGAGAGAATTTTGTTACTGGCTCATTCAATGATACCTAATGACGACACCTATGCAAGGACAAAGGATAAATTACTTGGAATATCAGAATATGTGAATATAGAAGCATGGAAAGAGTGTGGTCTAGCTCACAAAGAACATGAACCAGAGAAAGAAGCCATGGATGCAAACTTGGATCTAGTAATGTTGTTGGAAACAAAAATAAAGCTGAAAGAAACAAGCAACTTTGATCATTACACTATGGTATATAATGGAGTACCTTAGAAAGTAGAGCAATGGCAGGAGTGGCAATTTTAATAAGTGAAAAGTTGAAAAATAGGATAATATCATATAGATGGATGAATGAAAGAATAGTTAAATGTAGATTTAAAATATTAAGGGGGGCTATCTGTGTGTTATCTCTCTGTATGCCGCAGAAGGAAGGAAAGAACTCCAGTAACTTCAGTAAATGCTTACAAAACATCAGTGACTCCGTAAATAAAAAAGACATGAGAATAGCAGGAGAATTTAATGCTAGAATAGGATGACAACCTTTTCTAGAATGACAGCCTAGGAAAACCTTATTGTAACTGGTGGAGAAATCGCGATAAATCAAATTGGAAAAATGGTTAGAGATTTTGTTAACTTTAACTCGTTAGGAGTAGAAAATGGCTTTTTTTTTTTTTTTAATTTGTTGCGTCTATTTTGACGCAACGCGTCTCCAAGCCCCCTGGGGGACATTGAGCGCTTTGCGCTTCTCGGAGTAATCCTCCTATTACTGCGCTTGTTTTTTATGGAGTAATCCTCCGTTAACATTGTCGCGTCTCGTCGTAGTCGGTTGTCAAGAGGACCGCCAGGTAGCATCTCTGCGTACGTGCCTCCTACCGCGCGCTCCTGCGTCACTACCCAGCGGCCAGAATTAGGAAGGAATAAGGATAGGGGTAGGGTTTAGGACACTTCACAGGGGTTGGACTAGCCCTTGTGAAGCAGCTTTTTCAGACATAAAGAAATTCACAAATTTACCTGGACAGCAAATGGAAATAGATCAATAATAGATTAATTAATAACAAATGAAAAAATGGGGAAATTATTCCAGGATGTAAAAGTGATGAGAGGAATGGATATAAAAGTTCCGACTACTTCTTGCTAAGAGGTAAAATAGCACTCAAAACAAAGTGGGCAAAAACATACAAGAAGAAAGATATAATTGAAACAGTATGGAAAAATAACCTGCTAGAGGATAATAGGAACAGAAACCGTTACCAAACACTGAAAAGCTATAATTGGAGAAAGGACCAAAAAGGTTATATATGAAGATGGAGGCAGAATGGCAGAAAACAACACAACTATTAGAAAAGACTGCATTCAAAACACTTGGTATAAAGAGAAAATATAACAGAAGAAAAGGACTTGTCTGGAACAGAGACCTAATATGTGCTGTGCAATGGGAAAAGGAACTATACTTACAATGGTTCACAACGAAAACACCAGAGGCATTAGAAGAATACGAAAATCAAAGGGAGACTAAAAAAAACTGCTCATGAAAACAGTTAGGAAAAATATGTATCAAACATTCAAAATGATGTGCATGGATGCCTGCTTTTAAAATAACGAAACATCTGAATAGGGAAAAAAAAAAGATTTAAAACTTATAAAAAAAAGAGGACAGGCTGAAATTCTGTAAAAATCTATGGTTTGAAGAACAAATAGAACATGAAAACGAGGGGTATGAAGAGAATGAGAAATATCCATTTCAAATAGAATAGAATATCTGGAACTAAAGAGGGTTTATAAACCTGTGAAAATTGAAGAGTACCGGGAATAGATAATTTAAATATAGAATTACACAAATGTCTCCCTGAAGAAGTTAAACATAGGTTCTTGGACTTTATAAATTTTGGCAGCAAAGCAACATACAAAATGAATGAAAGAGTAATGGTAGTTCCTATCTTTAAAAAAGGCTCAGAAACAATGTGAGAATTATAGAGGAATAAGCCTACTAAACATGACTAATAAAATAAATGCAATAATACTTGCAAATAGACTGAGAAATATTATAGACAGCATATTATTAGAAGTAGCAAAGCTGAAGGGTAACCTGGGAGCCTTAGAATACCCAAATTATTTTTCAACAAAATCTGTCATTAAGTGCACCTTTTATTCAATATTTTTTTTACTGAATTGTGAAAGAAAATTAAATATTTCCAACTTTTCTCTCCGTTTACATGCGAGATAATCAGCAGACCCACTGGCTGAGCGGGGAGCCCATTGGGGGAGCCTGCCTGTGGAGACACACCAGGTGGTACTGCCGCGCATACGCACAACAGAGCACACATTTGAGGTGTGATTTTTCTTCTCACTCACACTCTCTGGGCAGAGAGCCTAGGCTCCAAGCTGGCTCCCAGCATGAGCAAACTTGTACTGTGATGCAAGTCCATGTCCCTGCCACGCAAATTCACCTAATCACCTAACGCAGGAAAGTAGAGCGAGTTGTTTGTGTGACTTTTATTTGTGTTTTCTTTGTTAAAATAATTAATGAAGCTAAATATTTAGTGTTCTAGAGAACGTCCCATTGACTATGGGCCACTCCCATAACTTCCAAATGGTTCAAGATATCAAAATGTAGTTTTCGCTTAACCCTTGCATGGCCAGGCACGATATTGAAACGCAGCCATTAGTGTGAGGGACCCAAGTGACCC
The DNA here is from genome assembly GCA_011170035.1 of Teleogryllus occipitalis. Taxonomy (NCBI): domain Eukaryota; kingdom Metazoa; phylum Arthropoda; class Insecta; order Orthoptera; family Gryllidae; genus Teleogryllus; species Teleogryllus occipitalis. The sequence goes on from BLKR01016064.1 coordinate 28,070, forward strand.
CTACAAAAAGGTGTTACAAAAAAGCTATTATATTGAGTTGAGAATGGTATTTGCTTTATTAATGTATTGTTAATTATCTTTACAATATTTCACAAGAACATTCGTGTAAATTTCGCAAATATTTTGTAATATATTGAAAAGTTGAAAAAAAATGCTTTTGCATACTCATCTACGTCATGATATATCTTAGGAATAACTATTGCATTAAACTTTGTAATTTCCCTTCATTATTGTTACTAGAACACTTCAACATACTTATAGAGAACTTTTAAAAAATATGTAAAATAAATATCTACCTTAAATAAAAATCCTGTCTAATATCTCTCACTCATAGCTTTCGTAAACGTAGTTTGTTACAACTTGCGCAACACAACTGAGAATGTAAAAAGTTGCGTGGAGAGAAAAACAGAAGATAATCGCTAGCTATCAGTCCTTACAAGTTTCTCTAACACAATAGGGTCATATCAGTCGTGAAACAACGACCAAATACAACAGTAATATGTCGGAAGTTTGAAAAAGTCAATGTGATAAGTGGCACAATTAAAAGAATTCTCAGAGGCAAAGTTAGGAGGGATACATTGCTTCAGTTCTATAATGTGATGGCAGTGCCCTGTAGATTATTAGGTAGTGAAAACTGGACACTGAATTCCAGGACTTATAGCAGAATTCAACCAGCAGAAATGAGAATTTTAAGATCAATTTTAGGAGTAACAAGGAGAGAGAATAGAAAATGAATGAAAATGAAATCAGGAGAACCCTTGGAAGCTACGACCTGATTAATAAAATAGAGTACAGAAAGAAATGTTAAGACCATATTTTAGGAATGAATGATAAACGCATTCCAAAGCAAGCCCATTACTACCCACCCAGAAGACGATGGATTGATCAAGGAGTCGCAATGAACCAAGCGGTCTACTACTTGAATGAAAATGGGAACATTCAGAAGAATCGGGAGTCCCATATATTCTAACTGGTTTTTATATCTTGAAACTTCACTCTTTGAAAAAAGTACGCTTATAGAAGTGTATAACTACATAAAAAACTCCCTAATGAATTTAAAAGCCTAAATTCAATATACACATTTAAAAATAAACTGAAAGCTTTCCTGTAAAACCATACATTCTATCGTACAAAAAGAATATATACATCACAAACATGCATCTACATCAACATAAACTACTAATAACTTTGAATATTCTGTTTTAAGCTTCATATATCAAAAAATGATTGATGGACAGAAAGGACGGACCCAGTCAAGGCTTCAAGCTCATTTGAAAACAATTTTTCTTTCTTTTTTGATTATTATCTGGGGTTTTGGTACATGTTTAAGTTCATATCGTTCAAAGATTCACATCCTTCACAGGCAGAAACGGACTGTAATATGTATTTACCAAATGCATATTAAATAATATATAGATATCTTGACATCGTATACATGGCTTGTGCAGTATTTATGTGACAAATTATTTTATTATTATTATTATTTACTTTAAGGTTTTGTGTATAATCAAAATGTCAAGATTTTTATCAATATTGTAATCTTGTTATTTCATCCTAATGTAATATATAACCAAAAGTAATAATATACCATCTGAAAATTAATTTGTCATTAACATACAATAAATGAATGGTAAAAAGAATAATTTTGACAGCCAGAATAAAGAATCAAACAAACACACCAAGGAAAGAATTGGGAGATACAAGTTCCTTCCAAAATTCATTCCCACTTATCTTTCTAACATCACACCTATATCAATTATCAGCTCTAAAACAATTGAAGAAACATCTTACACAATCAAACTACATCAAACAAAGAGATATATTACAAGCAGGACTCCCACAAAAATTATGCGAGGTTTAACAAATTTTTATATTAAGAATGAGTATTTTATTACTTTTTTTTACTTTTATTACTTTATTACTTTTTTTACTTTTTATTACTTTTTTCAGCATAGTTCAAAAGGAAAATATTAAATTATTTTTTAAACTGATTGACATTTAAATTGAAATTTAAACAATTTTCTAATTACAAGTGCAAAAATGAATCCTAACTTTTAATTATTTCATCTAAGAAAAGTATTTTATCATTCCAAAAAATGAATTCATAAATGATTCTAGAAAGAATCAACCCAGAAAAAGAGTGGTCCCAAATCAGAACTGCTTCAAAATGAAGGGATTCATTCTGCAATAAACCATCAAAACCCTGTAAGAATGTTGAAAAAATTGCAATGAAAACTTCACATTAATAATGCTATGCTATTTTACAAAATAATATTAACTCTGTACATCAAAGGTTTCTTTTTGTAATCATTTTGGTGTATGTATGGCATTTTCTGAAGCTTAGACCAGGAAGGTCATTTTTTCCAGGCAACGCATTGTCTTTAACAATTTTTAAGTAACAGAGACAGTCTGGAGAAATTTGGAAGTAAGCTGCTCTGATCGGTCATTTCTGAAGTTTCTTCCGATCAATTGCAGACACTAGAGTAGTTTCTAAGACCCAGATTGCTCAACACCCATCCATCCCCATTCACTTCACTATTCACTCACAAGTCTGAAAGAAGGGCTGAGTGCCTACCCTCAGATGGCCTACCTTCCTGAAAGACCTCAGACAAGCTCTTTGAAGTACTGTGTAAAAAGAATCCTTTCATTCCACTAGGAAGATAATAAAATAATATAATGCTGTTAACAGTAAAGATTAGAATTGGAGAAGTGGCAAATTCCTTAATTCTATATCTATTTATATAAATATCTTTCAATTTTGACCAATTCAGGCAACTGAATTTAGATATACTATAGATTTTTGAATCATATCCCAAAATAAAGGTTTCATAATTTCCCTAGAGAAATCAACAACAAAAAAAACATCACAAAGAATACAACAAACATAATTTTGAAAAAGATTGTTAAGTAACCAGAGGGATTGCCACTTTATTGGCTTTACAAAGAGACACATTGCAGAAATTTAGCAAATATTAATGCCAATAGCAGCTTGTGCCAGACCTGAAGAATTACAATCACAAAGAACAGAAGCTTTCGATGTCCAATGTTAATATGGAAATTAGTGCTGTTCAGGAACAAGAATTTTTAATTTACATTAAATGTGAACTTACTTTTTGAAACCATTTGCTAGTTCCTTTGTATTCATAGGCCTGCAGCGCACTACCACCTGCACGGCCTCGTTGGATGGTCCACGCCGAGCCTGCTTTATACAATAAAATATAAGAAAAAAATTATTTAACTCACACTTCATTGAAAAGAAAAGAAAAAATTAGAAAATTTAAATGGATACACTTACAGCAAATTTATTTTTATCCATCTTAGTATTAAGTATTTATGCTAGCCTGTAACACCACAAATAAGTAAATGTAATGCAATTATTTCAAAATGTCAATCTGTCACATAAACATCTCACTCTAGGGATAGCCTGAAAATCCTAACAAAATTTGCAATTTCAAAATTCATTTCCAAATACCAACCATGAACATAAGTAAATAAATAATTCGTAAATTGTTATAAAGAAAACCTAAGCTGATCCACAATCGCCGACAACAGTTTAAACAGCTGTATCAGGACATATACAAAAAAAAAAAAAATTCATTTCATTGTTATTCCTGATAACACTTGTCCAGCACTTTACATTCTTACAGGACAAAAAGCACGCAATTCAAAAAAGTTGCCAGAAAACTCGTCCTCAGGGACTATTACTTTACATCCACGCCATACCTAATTCACAAAACTTGAAGAGATCAACAATTCACAACTCGGAATTACCGATTTCTACTTACCTGTCAAATAAAATAATCGTGACATTTCTGTCCTTAATAATGGCATTTTTGACATTTGCCTACAAACATTATAACGGCGAGTCCTCATTCCTCCTTACATACGTATCTTCTGTTTCAGAATACATGCGATACGTACTTCGGTGAAACATATTTTCGTGACAATAAATCGAATTGACTATGAACGTTCAAATAATCCCCACAATCATTTATAACACGTTCTGAGTGTTAATCATATTAGTTCTACATCGCACTTTGCCCCCCCAAACACTCCCACGACATTCTACTTCTCAGAGAAACTAATAAGAGCTCGATCACCCAATTACTTCGCCTTGTTTCCACTAGGGGTGCTTCGGTCACATCCAGAATGGCGTCACAATGTTCGGCGGGAAAGCATTGGTGGCAATCTCTGGTGCGCGCCGTAAGTTTTTGGCTGTATTATATGGTTGCCGAGTGTTGTTTCTCTCCACGTTTGTTATTTACAATATTTTCTTCCTTTTGGTTTGTTTAGTCGATGGAGAGATTCATAAGGGGGTCCACCTTCCAAAAGGTGAAGTAGATTTTTTTAAACTTTTGCTTATATTGTTATTAGTAAGAAAACCCTATGATTTCCACCTTGAAATAATTCGCAAAAAGTTTTGGTTTCCAAAAAACACAAAATATTTGGCATTTTTTGTTTTTTGCGTTATAACAATTTAATGGCTGATCTTTGTACAATTTCAAAGGCCATAAAATTCTCTACAGATATGCTTTATAAATTATTTCTTGTCAAGCAAATAGTAAGAGAACTACAATGTTTTAAAATTTCAGTAAACTTGCCTTTTTATTCTGAAGTTGTCCCAAATTACTAATGGTCTCTCTAATTAGGATTGTTCTGTTTCTAAGGTAATTATAAATATAAACAGATTGAATACTAATGTTTTTAATACTGAGGTTAAACTCACATTTGAAAGTTCAGATAAGAGTGGCAGTAGTTCTTTACGTTCTGCGAACTAACTTTATTTACATACTTTTTCTTCTTCCTCTCCTCCTTTTTATATTTTATTATTATTGATTTTATTATTTTTAATTTCCTTACTTAAGGAATGCTCACGTTCAACGTGGCTATTTCTGATCCATGAAGGAAAAACGTATTTAGTAGTGGAAAATATACTACTATGGCATGTTTCATAATTCTCGAAATATATTTATTTTTATGAAAAACTAAGACGCCTTTTATTTACAACAGATTTTTAAATCTTAATTCTTGACCACGCCGTATCCCCAATTTCACTCCTACAAACGCTTCTACATCGTTGCTATATCGTTCGTTTCCCTCTGGACCCTTTTTGAACGCGAAGTTCGCAATATTTGTTTCCAATAGATAACATTTAGGTATGTATGTCGGGAGTGAGTGTTATATGTGAGGAGAGTTTGGACGAAGTTGAAGTGATTGTGGTGAAGAAGAAAGAAAAGTCAATTCAAAAATTGTTCTTGTAGCAATCTCAGCTAGGTATATCATCAGCACGTAGATCACATAATAGATTTCAAAACCTTCTGTTTCCTGTGTGGAAAGAGATTACGACTGCATCTATGACATCACAAAAAGGACTGCCCTATACCTCAAGAAATTTTGTGCACAAGGTTATGAAGTTTTCCTTCAAACCATCAATAACACTAGGGAATAAAAAAAAACATTATTGTCTCAGAAAGAAACACATGCGATTCTGATAGTATTTTTTCTATAATAGTAAGTACAATAATTCAAATACGATAACGTTTTTTCCATCACACAACGTTTCTGAGAGAAGTATTTATAATTTCAAAAATTTTAATACTTTCTGCATTCTTAACTAAGCAATATTTAAACATCATGACTCACCTAGAAAGTAAGAAATGACAATTTTCTGCTATATTTCTAACACGGACCATTCCTCTTAATGGTCCAACAATAATCGGCCAGCAAAGTAGGATTACATTTGCCTTAATATCTCTTTTCCATAATTTAAATATCCTGATGAAAGTGTTCCTCGTGCTCAAGATTTTCTGGGAAGTGTTCCTCGTGCTCACTGGGCCATGATTTTCTGGAAAGAAATCTAGGAGCGAGTCTCTGGCGGCTGCGGCAAGGAGGTTCAAGGGGCTCTGCTCTCCCAAATAATGCACATCTATCTTTCCTTTCCTTTTGTATATTATTTGATGTTTAAGTAGTTGTTCGCCACGTTTTCTCCGATTTCAGAATTCCAAAAGCCCGGCATTTCATGTCCCGTGTTTTCCTTCATTGGTGAGGGATGTTCGTGAAATGTGTCGTATTACAGTGTAGCCAATTTTGGTGTTGCCATAAGCTCAATCAGAGCCCACAGGCTATCTCGTGGGCCACAGCTCAATGCTTTAAAGTTGTGAAAGTTGCAACATGGGACTTGAAAATGGCGGCTGTCTGCGGGCATATACTGCGGTTTTTACATAGCTGGACCTCAAGGTCACTGAAGGCCCGTCACCACCATTTAGGCACGGTTTTTCGCGTCTTTTTCAGTAGTGCCGCGAGCTGTCGCATGCTCGCGAACGTATCAAGCAGTGCCGCAGATGAAGCGACTCTACACGGAGAAAAAAGAACAGTTGCAGATCCATTATACTGTATCGAGGGAACGCATGATAATATAGGCCCAACCAGGTTCACTGTTGCTGTTTCGTGACGGAGATTGTTGGATTGAAAAGTTGCATCGTAAAGAGTCCCTTGTTGCACTCCGCTGAATTCACCTTGTCAGAAGTGCACGGGTAGAAGCTGCCGAGCCCAAGCAACCTTGTTGGAAGAGTTGGCTACCTGCTCGGCATAAGCGAGCAACACAGGTTGGAGGATCCAGCCTACCGTCATGACGCATCCGGACGAAACTGATAGAAGGAGCCGGCCTTCCGAGTCGGCTTGCACAGCTATACTGGTTGAAAAGCCAGTCGTACGTGTTGCCTTATTTAAGCATTTCTTATTGGTGTTACAAGTACTGATCGTTGATGGGTATAGAATGGGTTATACGTGGTACTTGCTATTAATAGAATATTCATTATTTATTTTGGATCCAAAAACAGATCTGTATATTTACCTACACAACCAGACTCCGTAAAAATGGAAATAATTGCATAAAAATTACGCATTTAGTGATAATTTAATTTCACAATAAATTACCCAAAAAACCTCAAAAGCATTTAAATTCTGCAGTCTGACGGTTATTACAGTAGATATACATACATCAATAATGCCTGCATTGTTGTTGAATAAAAGTTATATATTACAAGTTCATTATATATATATATATATATATATATATATATATATATATATATATATATATATATATATATATATACACACACACACACACACACACACACACATACAATGAATATTCTGAAACAGCATGTACCTAGAAATAAAATATTAGAATTTAAAATAAAAATATTTATTTAGTAAAGTAAAATGTGTAAAATATAACGTAACTCACAATAGAATGAAATATATTGACATAAACTTAATAGCTAACAAATGATAATGAAACATTGATGTACCACTTAATCATTTATGTGATCAGGTGGATTAAATACACAAGGAGACTAAGAACATGTTTACAGACATCAGTAATTATTTCAAAAATATTTTATAACTGTTTCAAAATTATTTTAAAAACGTTTTATAACTGTTTCAAAACTATTTTAAAACTGTTTCACAAGTACATTTAAATAGCAACTTTTATTACTGATCCCCAAAAAACAAATTTAATTCACATTTATTTTATAAAAATGCCAAGATTTATTTAAGTTATGGCTAAATATGTAGCTGAAAATTATTTTCAAATGTATTTGTTGTTTATTTCTTTTAACCTTTCATTTTACAAATTTAATATTCTTGTTTTATGTTTATATTAATTTTGGTTACAAAAGGTTCAATTCTATTAGTCCATTATACTTAGGGTTCTTGCATTCACTAGCACAAAATTCATCTACATAAAATTAACACTTAATTTACAATTACAATGAATTCATAAATAGTTTACATACTGTTAAAATCAAAAAAGTATATGGAAGAAATCACCAACATAAATCATATTTAAATTTTTTACTTCTGTTATTTCAATTTCTGTAATCTAAATGTACAAACATACTATAAAATCAAATTAAATTAGTTAAATTAATTTAAAAACTGGAATTAAAATGTATTGCCCAGCATTGATTTACCTGCTGGGTCTGCAATTTGAATCAATCTCATTGCTTAGAAACCTCTTTGCCCATTTGACAATGAATAAGCTCATTGGCCTGCATTTACAAATCCTACACTCCCAGCAAGTTAATGTTATAACTATTGTTATTATCGCCTGAATACAACAATAAAAATTATAGAGAAGAATGTGCACTCAATAACAGCGAATAATAGTGAAAAATAGTGAGAGGTCGGGATAAATCATAATTTTAGTATTGTGTATGGTGGGAGAAGACTCATCACTTTAGCGTGGGACGAAATGATTGGCCTTCATTTTATTGGATTAGTGACATAATAAGTTTTCTTAGCAAATTAATAATCAGTTCTGAAGTGACTTTTAAATTTGGCAAGTTATTTTGTTAAATTCATACTTTTCTGGATTGCTTCAAAATTTAGGATTATATTCTTCGAATACTATTGATTAATTTCACTCACACATAGATCACTACTCAGTATCACTGGTAACTGACAGTGATACAAGGTAGGGGAAAATAATTAGGTGCAGACTCTTAGTCTGCTTGCATGCAAAAAATAAAATAAAATATGTTATAAAACCATGTATATAAAAAATAAAATAGAAATGAATATTTAATTAAATTTTGTAAAATTGCCTATACCAATTCAGAAATTGAAAACAGCAGGATTACCTCTACTGAAGTCATTAAATATTGTTGAAGATATTACAATGTCTTTGAAAGGAGTGTTTGGACATGCAAGTGTGACTGCCAAGGAAAATTTATATAAACCAATAAATTCAAATTCTGATTTAAAACTTCTATGAAATTTAAAAAAATATATTTGTGATTCAAGATCAGAAAATGCAGAATTTGACCTGACATTGGCTCAGATTTCATCTTACAAATATGCCGCAATAACATCTGGAGGTTTAGTAGAATGTTCAAAAAGATTAATTTCTCACAAAAGGATGAATTTGATTGAGTAAAATTTTGAAAAATTGTTTATTGTTCCTGTTTCAAAAGACAATAAAAAAATACCAAGCTAAAATTTGATTTTGCATGTTTTGTCAAATTTTATCTGGCATGTTTATGCAGGTTTTAGCATTTTAAAGGGCACGAGAATCATGTCTAGTAATATTGAATTGTTTTATTTCAAGAGGAAAGAATTTTGTTCACTTGGCAAGGGAAATGTTTCAGAATATTATCAAGGTCAACACAATTACAACAGTAATGACTAGACATCGGATGTTTAGGGAAATGCCTATTTTTTTCTAGAGATCTTATTTAAAGGCTGATAATATATGTCCACGAATCATGACAAATGATAACATTTGACGGAATTTAGAATGCTTATTTTTGCTTATTTTAGCATAAACGCCTATTTTTTTGCATAAATACCTTTTTTAAGATTTTTTTTGCCTTTTATTTATTATATTTATATACAATGCTAAGATATCGGATAATCGGCGATGGTCCAACGTGACCATTCATTTCGAAACCTTCAATTCACGTATTGAAATTTACAATTACGAGAGAATTCCTGAAAGTATACCAACTGATTTCTCTCCATTTCCCTATCTCATAAAGACCAGCCATGATCTGAGAACACGGACGATTGACAATACACGGAGGGAACCTAAATTTTAAGTGGAAATAAATGTAAGTTCCCAGAAGGTTTCAGTGTTGCTAGTGTTGGACTGCTAAAATATGTGCCAGTCACATCGTTCAGATATCCTTCTCCGCATTCAAACTGATTTGGCCTCCCAGTGGTCGCAAATCTGAAATTGTGATCCTTGAAAAGTGACTAGTAATATGTAAATATTACTGGTTAATAAAAACTATTAAGAATAAAATGTAGAAGAGTTGTAAATATGTAAAACTAGTTTTACATTAAAATATACGAATCGGTTTGGTGCATTTAAGTTAACAAAATAATATAGACAAAAATTACAATTTTTCCATTTTATTGTGTGTGTAACTTACGACAGTGCCTTTTCTCTCCTTATTCTCGACTTTTTCAGTGCCTTCTTAGGCGCCTAAAAGACGATTTTTTAGTGCCTAAACATCCGATGTCT
>BLKR01016065.1:0-38080 GCA_011170035.1 Teleogryllus occipitalis
AACTTTAAATCGTTGTAAATGTAAATGTTATTGGAACTGATAATTGGTTTAATTTTCTTTCAGTACCGTCCACATTTTTTTTAAATTTGAAAAAATAGGTATTATACAGAATGTTATAAGACACATTCTAAGGGGGGAAACAGACAGAACTCCAACGTTATCACGTCAAAAATCCATTACATTTTTTTCTATTTAAATTAAATGGAACACGTGTTAATATCTTGTTTTTAGTAAGAGATGTTAAGAATGAAATGCCATTGATTTGTTATTCGGATTCAGTAAAATTTGGATTGGTTAAGAATAAAAGTAATAAACTTGGTTGTCTTGTTAGTAAAAAGCTAGAATCAGTTAGTGATGTCACAAATTTTCCTGACGTTTTTAAAGGAGTAGGGGAATTTCCTAGAGAATATCACATTACGCTTAAAGATGATGCAAAGCCACATGTCCAACCACTTAAGCGTGTCCCTAAATCATTGCATAAGAGATTTAAATACAAATTAGGTGATCTTGAGCATAATAAAATAATTAAAAAAGTTGATCGACCCACTGAATAGTTGAATTCGTTGGTCATAATTGAAAAGAAAAAAGGTGATATTTGTTTATGTTTAGGTCCAAAGTATTTTGATAAGACCATAAAACGTGAACATTTCCATATTCCTAAAATATATGAAATTGCTAGTGAAGTAGGTAAAAAATGATGGTATTCAGTTTTTGACATGAAAGATGGTTATTTTCAAGTAAAAATAGATGAAGCTAGTTCCAACTATTGTACATTTAGCACTCTATTTGAGCGCTATCAATTTTTTTGAATGCCGTTTGGAATTTGTTCAGCCCCAGAAGTTTTTCAGAAGATGAATTACGAAATGTTTGGTGATTTAGAAGGAATTAGTTTACATTTTGATGATTCAATAGTATCAGGTTAAGATGAAGTGGAACGTGACAAAAATTTGATAAAATTATTAAAAAAATATAGCGAAAACTATGTGAAATTTAATGACAAAAAGATTGAAATCAAGTCGGATCGGATCCATCACATGGGTCACATTTTTTCGAAAAAGGAATAGAACTTAATCCATCTCGATTAGATGCAATTATTAACATGCCTAAGCCAGAAAACAAAACCGAAGTCGTTAAGCGCTGGCGCGGAGAACCGCAGATGGATGGTTCGATACCACCCGGATCCGGGCGGATTTGAGAAAGACGGAAACGGGCGTCAAGCCGAACTGTTGTCAATTTTAGGGATGGCAAACTTTTTATGTAATTTTATTCCAAGTATGTCTAAAAGAACTGCCCTGTTAAGAGAATTAACTAAGCAAAATGTACCGTGAATGTGGACTGACATTCATGACAAGTTGTTTCTGAAGTTAAAACATTATTAACTTCGGCCCCAACTCTCCAGTATTTTGATGTGAATAAACAAATTACAATTGAGCCTTAGAGGATGGTTTGGGAACTTGTCTCTTGCAAGAAATCATCCCGTTGCTATGGCTAGGAGGACACTAAATTCAGCTGAAAAAAATTATGCCCAAATTGAAAACGAAATCCTTGAGATGGTTTTTGCGGTACAGAAATTTCATTATCTATATATATATATATATATATATATATATATATATATATATATATATATATATATATTCTAACGCCACCACTCGCGTAGCGGTCGTTCGAAAGAATGCTCTATCGAGCTATGAATATCTCGGGGGCAGGATCTTTAGGGTATGAGAAAGACACACCCAGACACAGAATTAGGTAAAACAGTTATGTATTCTTAAATGTACAAATTTACCCTTTTTGTACTGTCATCAAAATTAGAGAACAAACACAATATTACTCAATTGCTGGCTGCGCGTCTGAACGCATGCAAGCCACAGACGGTCAGACCTCTTAGAGAAATTTAAAAAAACATATCTACTTATGGATCCACTTTTCGCCTAGCTAGCAATATTTTTCCTTTAAACATCCGTGCACGGAGTTCTTGCTTGGTTAACACTAGTGAATGAAATTTAATGACTTTTTTCACTTTTCCTGAATCAATTTGCCATCAGACATTATTACAAGTTTTACCGCTATTCGCGTACGAGATTTCCTCGTCAATTACATACACATGAAGACCACAAATTAATTATCTTGGATACAGCTTTGGACTGAAATGTACTACCGGCGTACGAGGTTATGAAATACTTCACCGTTACTCAATTTCAAGGCGAACATGCAAATTTTAGTATTTCTGTTTCTGGTGCCAACACTACCTTTCTTGTTCCTGTCTCCCACTTCAGTTTTATGCTAATTTTAAACTCAGCCGTGCCGCCACTCGCGTTCCTGCAACGCGGCCCGCTTCGATGCCGCTCCGAAGGCCACTCGGCCTCCTTCGCGCCTGCCACCAGATCCTGGAACCAATTTTCTCGCACCTGCCACCAGATCCACGGTCTAGCCTTCTTCGCCCCTGCCACCAGATCCACGGTCAAGCCTTCTCGCACCTGCCACCAGATCCACGGTCCAGCCTTCTTCGCCCGCCTTCTTGCGACACGGAAACGCGTATTGCTCAGTCTCTCCTCGTGTGATAGTTAGCGTATCGCCCCACTAATGCTATACGAAGTTCTCACAGTTCCGCAACCACAGCCACTATTCTGATTCGTTCTAACTTTCACAGTTCTTACTGCAATCTCCTTACACCACGTAGCCTCGCTACTTTAGCATTTCCCACTTCCTAGCACTTCCAAAACTACCGCTTCTCCCTCAACTATTCCACTACCGACTCGACTGCTCACCTCGGCATCTCACACAAGAAGGGTCGACCTCTCGCCTCGGCGTCTCACTCAAGAAGTGGTGACCTCTCGCCTCGGCGTCTCACTCAAGAAGGGGCGACCTCTCGCCTCAGCGTCTCACTCAAGAAGGGGTGACCTCTCGCCTCAGCTTCTCACTCAAGAAGGGGCGACCTCTCGCCTCGGCGTCTCACTCAAGAAGGGGCGACCTCTCGCCTCGGCGTCTCACTCAAAAAGGGGCGACCTCTCGCCTCGGCGTCTCACTCAAGAAGGGGTGACATCTCGCCTCGGCGTCTCACTCAAAAAGGGGCGACCTCTCGCCTCGGCGTCTCACTCAAGGGAGTGACTTCTCGCCTCGGCGTCTCACTCCAAAAAGGGCGACCTCTCGCCTCCGGCGTCTCACTCAAGAAGGGGTGACTTCTCGCCTCGGCGTCTCACTCAAGAAGGGTCGTAATCTCGCCTCGCTGTCTCACTCAAGAAGGGGTGACCTCTCGCCTCAGCGTCTCACTCAAGAAGGGGTGACTTCTCGCCTCGGCGTCTCACTCAAGAAGGGGTGACTTGTCGCCTCGGCGTCTCACTCAAGAAGGGGTGACCTCTCGCCTCGGCGTCTCACTCAAGAAGGGGCGACCTCTCGCCTCGGCGTCTCACTCAAGAAGGGGCGACCTCTCGCCTCAGCTTCTCACTCAAGAAGGGGTGACCTCTCGCTTTGGCGTCTCTCTCAAGAAGGGGCGACCTCTCGCCTCGGCGTCTCACTCAAGAAGGGCCGTTTCATCGCTGCTCCGCCGTTTAAATGTTGCAGTGACGTCACGGTACAACCCTACCGCGCTGCGCATAGTCTGAAAGTGCACCGCCGCCGCGCTTCAGGCCGCAACTAATAGGTAGCGCCTTTTTCGATCAGTCGCCGTCGTTCTATTACATCCTGCTCTCCACGTCTCCGCCGACGATGCGTGGGCGTTTTGTAATAAAAGAAACACAGGCAAGTTAATCCTTCAACGATGAACAGAGTTCTAGATTTATTCTGTTGAATATTTGAATACAATTTTATCTAGTATTTACACATTGCATGGAAAATTCTATCACTTGCTCTACCTTTAGCAATTACATGATTATCTAACAACTGCAGATGCGTTCCAACACTCGCATAAACACTTTACATAAAATTATGTTACCCATTACTTCACAAAAGCACAATAAAATACCTGTACATAAGACAATAATACACGGAAACACAAAATATTGAAAAAGAATCACATACAAAACTACCCCTTACATACACATTCAATGAAATTTTCACTGGAATAGTGGATCAAATATATACAAGTTGTTTCACTTTCACGTAGATACACTTTATAAAATTAAGCCAGAAAAAAATGTCGTTATGCAATGAACGTACAAATAATAATAATTCTTCTACTGATTATTGGTTTTGAACAATTTGAAAACGATTAAACAATAAATTGTGTATTCAGATGATCAGTCCAATCCTGCTTTTATTGTCAAGAAAAACTAATAGTCTTACGTCACTGTCACTATCTGAAATGCCCTGATGATTATAATGCAAATGTTGCGTGGCATACTTTTCTTCTTTTAGATTTTATGATTTCAAATCTTTGAAAAATGTAATTTTTATTAGGAATATTATGAAAACAGTATTGTTATGGGTAATGTGCAGTAGCAGAAAGCAATATTTTCAATTTAAGAGCAGAATTTATTTTCACCCTTTTCAAAGAATAAGAGCTCATCAGTTACTGAACTATATATGTTTAATGTTAATGTCATTACACATATGTTTTTATAACAGTTCCAAGTGATTTTGATAATTATAGTGGAAGATAGTTATAACTGTAAGGGGTGTGGATACAGGCAAATATGTTTATCTTCATTACTTAATTTCCGATACATAAAATTTGCTGTGAAGAAAGCTGGATCATGATTAATGAAGGAGAAAGGTTGTTTACACAAGAATTCAATCTGGCTAAAGATAATTAAGCTCTTCTAATGTTTCACTTATGCAATTCTGAAGCATGCAGAAACAGCTCAAACACATTTATTAACTCTGAAGTCCACAATGCAAAACCTTTAGTTTCTCTTCCGGTCACATTATATTAACACATCTATCACTCAAGTAGGAAACATTGTTCAACATTCATTCAATACAGTTCACAAATGAACCAAACACATTTCACTTGACAAGTCATTTGTTGCTTCACAATCATTTTCACCTCTTGGCATATTTTGTCACATATTCTCTCACTCTACTGCGAAATACATCTTTATCCTTTGTATAAAGCTCAGCAGCCTCAATATTTAGAGGATCATCGAAATTCAATTAGTCAGTGAATAATGAAATGCGGTAGAATGCAGTGAAGAATGAAATCGCGGTAGAATGTAGGTATTGTAATGGCTTAAAGGCCTTCGGCCTAGCCACTTAGCATCACGGTCTCTAATTTGTATGTAATAATTACATATTAAATAAAGAAATTAAAAATAAATTGAACACACACTGAAAAATAAATATTATCGTTAATAGAAAAATGTAAAAAATAGATTTTTATAGATACATGAATTAGCTATCTGGCTTTCTTTTACTTTAAGATTACGTTTAAATGATTTTAATTTAATTACTCGACTATCTACGTCTGTAAGTGAGGTTAATTCTATCTCTGTAGAATAATTCTCGCATCTTTAAAAAGTTTTTTTAAAGAGAATTTCTAGTGAAGTTTTAAAGTTTTTCCTTTCTGACTCACGACACGTCGTCTCGAAGAAATATTTGCACAGCTCGGAGCGGCGACGGCGACCCAGATCCTTTCAAGTTCGTGGCAACCCCTAGCTTCGGCGAAAACGCCCCCGATGACTCGCTTCAACAGTCCTCCGAATTTTATACAATATGACTGCAATATCTCCGCGAAATGAATTTCTTACGTGGTAAGCCAAGACGAAAAACAAAAAAAGCTGCAAATAGAAAGAAACATTTCCTATAGAACATGCTTTCTCCTTCAGTATACGTTCTTGAACGTTGAAATATTTTATTTCCTCGTTGATAGAAAAATAGTGTATTTCTACGTAATGCGTTCACGTGAATTTATCAGAATATTCATGATTTAAAATTCTCAATTCTCTTATATATGGTATCATTATTTCAACATGATGAGACGAATTACCTTTTTCAAGCTTCTTATCGTCGAAATACTGCGAATTCTCCTCTCCGCCCAACACAGTTTCGGTGGGTCCATCTCGACGGTAAAGAGAGAGCTTTTCGTAGCGGTGCTTGGCGCTAGTGCTGATATTTTCAAGGGTGATTTCTGATTTGTTCTGGTGCTTTTCTACGCGAGTGCGTTCAGAAACCGTAATAAATTGTCGCAAGGGATACCATTTACTGCTGGCGCGATCTCTTGCAATTCGGTAACACTATAATTGCTTCTGTCGTGTCTTGACGTTCTCGGGTGCTTCTCAAAAATCAATGGAACTGACATATGGGCGGTTACATTAAGAAAATGGCATCAAGCATTTCTGTAAATACGAATTTTCAAGCTCTTTTTCATAGGAATATATTGAGTTTTCGAAAATCTTCATTTGAAGTAATTTAAAGACCATTAACTCACTAATTATATAATGGTCCACTTAATTGTGCATTTTAACGGCGTGAGAGATATTGAAAAAATTACATTTATGTAAATTTTGAAAAAATAAATTAATGCACCAAAATAAACTTTACGACAATGTAAACTGTGCTCTTATCACTATCCGTTGTGAAAGTTCGAAGAAAAAATTTGAAGCAATTTTTGAGAAAATGACGATTAAGCGTTTCTAAAAATTCGGAGTTTTGAGCTCATTTTAACAAAAAACTCTTTTGTTTTCGAAAAACTTTATTTGACATTATTTAAAACAAATGAACTCATAAATGAAATAACGTAAAGAGATTGCCTCTTATGTAAATATTATCGACGTAAGAAACAAGTCAAAAACATAATTTTTTTTAATTTTTGAAAAAAAATACAGAAATATGGCGTTTTTGTCATCAAAAACTTGCAGCCGTTTTTGAGAAAATCATGCTTTTGTAATTTTTTGAATATTGCAAACATTGCACGCTCTATTGCATGAAACCTACTAAAATTTTCAAAATAATATACTTTGACTTTAACTGTTAATAGACAACAAATTTCAATTGAAGGAGAAATCACTATCTTCAATTTTATAGATAAAGGAAGAGGCCGAAAAAATTCAAACCTATGCAATTTTCGAATATTCAGAGTTAACCTTGAAAATCAGACCAACGCCACATTTATATTTGTGTTTTGTCCTATTCGTACAAGAAATTTACAGAAAAAGTGTTGAGCCGTTTTTGAGAAAATTTTGAAAATTTCCGAGGGGCTTCATGTAAAGTAAACCCAACTTTTAAAGAATGTTTTTCAAAATCTACAAGCTTTAACTAGAGTCAGATGGACAGCGGTTTCTTCAATTTGGAAAAGATCGTACGTGTGGTTTAGGCACTAGGTTTGTTTGCTTACCATAGACGGACGGACGTTTTGCTTTCAATTGTTTTTTCGGCACCAAGGACCCATAAAACAGAGATTCTGGCTACTCCACGGGTTAGGGGATTTTCTTTTTAATTTTGCAACTGGATTTATTCACTTTTTCGTTGTCAGGGCCCGGCAATTAATTATTTTGTGTCGAAAATCCGCTGTTTTTTTGCGCCGCATTACATAACTTTCTCTGTACTATGTATATTACTCCATATACGTATACGAGAAAGTAAAAAATAATTTTTAAACAGAAAACTCAAAAAATAATTGAAGGTAAATTGGTTTTAAATTTCTGTCAGTATTTCATAAGTCGAATTCACTTCTCAAAAATACTACATATGGCCTATTTTGTTATAAGGTCCATCAATTTTTATTTTTTTGTCATAAAATTTACTTTTTACACAAAGCTGGTTTAATTAAATTCGTAACTAAATATGCTAATTAATTCCTCGAAAAATCGCTGATTATCTCTCTGGTGATAGCATTCATGAAACTTGCAATTAATTAAATTTTCCACAACTACCAATCAGAATTCAGAAAAGGATCAAAAAAATTAAGACACAATAATTCAGGTGTGGCCAAGGTATTTCCAGTTGGCCACGAAACATGAATAAAAATGTACAGCACAGATTGCGTACCTTCATAAACTATGAATAAACATTGAATGAATATAGCTATATTGGTGAAATAAATGTTAAGGTAGCTGAGAAAAAAATTCTAGAATTTTGGGTCTATTTTGTTTTCCCTTGTACAGTGGAATTCTTTATGCTTTTAGAGATCAAATATTTAAAATTTTTCTTCGATTTGTTTATAAATAATTGACAAAAATGGAGGTTTTTTTCTTCAAATATCGTACTTCTACAACGAATTGATATATTTTGGTAATTCTGTTTTCAATTAATCACAAATGAATATTCTAGTGAATGAAGTAGAATGAAAAAGGGACTGGGGAAACTGAAGTGTTAGGATTTGATTTGAGAAAAAATAATTGTTTATAAATTTTTTCTGGATATTTCAGTTCACAAAACTGAAACTTTTAGTGTCAGATTACCTATTCCAGTTCATTCACTAGAGCAAATCATGGGTTATAGGCTGCGAAAAGAATTATATTATCTTTTTTCGTTTAGTTAACTAAATAATAGTTAACGATTTATAATATTTGAAATGCATGAATGTGCTGAAAATTCCCAATCCGGGAAAATGCATCTGAAGTTCACTCACTAAGGGCTTGACAGTTGAAAAAAGCTAACTAAAGGAACAACATAAACATGAACAAATCAAAGGCCTTACATGAAAAATAATAGGTGAGCATTAAATGTAAAATGTATAGTCAGTAGCCCAATATTTACACATATATTCTCTCTCATACCTGTCTTAACTTTTCCTGGGAAGTAATGTTTTCATGGCTTTGTCAGCTTCTTCTAATACTTCATCCGAAATAAGTACAATGTCTCCCAGAGACATTTCTTTAACCTTTAAGCCCCTGCCTCGAATGGTAAAGATGTGCTTGAAATTCTCAAAATTAAAATTATTTTTAAATGGAAACGAAAAAATATTGAACGTAGCAAGCGGATAAAGGGGTATAATTTCGCTCGTGGTAAACAAGAAAACTTGCTCCTAACGTTGCTCGTTTTTCTTGAACATACCACTCACGCAATTATACCCCTCTTTATCCACAAGTTTCGTTAATTACCATTATTCGGTATTTAAATAAATTACGAATGTCTGCAAAATTACGGCGATCAATATCAAGGTGGAAGTGATTGATCCCAGTTGAGAGAGTAATCCCACAATTTTTGAAATAGCAATTATCAAACAACAATGCAGGGAGCTAGTAAGCCGAGTGGATCAAACAAGGAGCAGATTACAAATAACGTAGTTCTTTCAGTGAACTTGGTTGTATTGAAATCAATTTTGCCTGACAGTAATAAGTTGAACATGTCAGTGCCAGTATTCAAGGAAATACCTAAAGTGGAAACTGATTCGGAATCCTTGAATTCAAAAATTTTGTGATTGGATTTGGCCAACAGGTGACCTAAAAGATCTGACAATACAGACTTGTCATTTGAAGCCCATTTGCGTAGTTGAAAACCACTCCTTGATAGGAGGGCATTGAGTTGAAATATTGTTTGTTTGGCAACATTTAAATTTGGGGAAGAGTGCAAGAAATAAACATAAAAATTCAACTTTAGCACATGGGAGCTCATAGAAAAGCTAGTGCATTCGTTGGGGGCTAGCTGATGCAAAGTGCGAACAGCAAGAAAAGTGGCTGGTTTTAAAACCATATATCACTGTAGTGAATACGAAGTCTTGTATGGACTCAGAGTGTGAATTTCTCCACAAGACTCGTTGTAAATTCCAAGCAGATGGATTCACATGAACTTGACGAAACATCATTTTGAGACCGGCAACATTACCGATTTTGTGGATTCTAAATTTGAGTAAAAAATCAAAGAGATCGTCGATGGATTTTACTGCCATTTAAGAGGGCATCATTAAGTGAAACACCAGTGGTCGCTTTAGCTGACCCAACCAATGCAATTCTTGTTTTGTGGTTGAGCTTGAGGGTTTAAAGATTGGGTGATGAGGAATGTAATAATGGATAGAGCTGCTTTAGTTGGGTGCTGGTTGCATATGCCCTAACTCAACATATCTATATATATAAAAGAAAGTCGTGTTAGTTACACTATTTATAACTCAAGAAAGGCTGAACCGATTTGGCTGAAAATTGGTGAGCAGGAAGCTTAGAGCCAGGAGACAGACATAGAATACTGTTTATCCCGTTCGACAGCGTTCCTGTGTGAGAACGCACGTTTTTGCACGTTTTCGCACGTTTTTGCAAGTTTTCGCGTGATTTCGCATGTTAGCGGTCATTGTTGCCTGTTGTAACCCATTGTTGTAACGCCGCACTGATAACAGAAGGCGATAATGATAGCCGCCTTTCGTTCGCCGTTATCTATATCTATACTAATATATAAAGACAGAAGTGCGTTGTCTTCCAACGCGGTAATCTCTGAATCTACTGAACCAATGTCGATGAAACTTTTGTGCTAACTTCCTTTAAAGGTTTGGAGTACTATAGGCTATGATTTACAACCATAAACCGTAATATATTTACAAAATAATTACTTTTCTCGACATGTTTGGCATAGCTTTACATCACAGATTCAAGAGCGCATCAATGTCAATAGTTTAGCTGTGCACCACCAGAGTATGACGTCTGAGATCTACTACTGGTTTCATCAATGTCCAGAATTATTACGAGATTCATTGGACTTGGAATAAGGTTATGTAATGTCCCTGTATGAACGGTGGTGATTTGTTAGTTCTGAACATTGGTGGAAGATTTGGAAGAAATCGGTAACTAAAGTGGTAAAGATGACAAGGTACTTGCATTATCCTTAATCCGTGGTATGTACAAAGTGGCTATAAAACATTGGAGTTTGAATTTGTACAGAAATTGAGGAAGGTTAGACAGTGCAATGTACAATAATATATAGTACAGAATATACAGTAATCTACAATGTATTAGTTTGCAATTGCATGTATTAGTATGCAATAGATATCGTATACATTCTAAACAACCTCTTCTTTTACAGAAATTTGTAAACATTGAATTTCTTGAAACAATGCGAGTGTCAAGTTGTCAATACACACTATACAAGTGCGAATAGATGGGCAGTCTATAAACGTTTTGAAACGGCTATTAAGAGAAGTGCGACTTGCTGAAGTACTCACTCGCACTTTTGAAAATAATACTGCAAGGAGGGATGCAAATGTAAATAATTCTCTACGTAGTAGGGTTGCTTTTCAATAGCACTCACAGTTTGACTATTTACACAGTTCTTATGTTAAATTTGGTAAAATGTAAAATGTTTGTATGTTTTGGTTTCATCCAGTTGATTTTTTTATTCATTATGTGCAGAAGATTAGTGCAGTAGTATGTAATTAAGCAATGATCACTTACATATTGAGAATAATCTGTGCTATTATTTTGCATTGCAATTGCTCCCAACGCATGACTTGGTTTCTGTTATTCACATTTCAAGATCCTTAATATATAGCACTTCAGATCAAATAATGAAGAAGATTGTCAATTTAATGTGTACCCATTATGTACATGTTGATGGATCAGTATTGTTCTCATGCTTCAATGTTATGATTAATTGATTTACGTAAAAAAATAATTATTTTTATTCTACACGTAGTTTAAACTTATATAGATTTTTCGTCTTCTAAATAATTATAAATACTGGCAATTACGTTCAATATTGATACTTTCATTTACTTTTATTATTATGATTCGTCAATTACGTTTTGACATATACTTTCTTATTCCATATCTATCTTCTAGGGTCTCCGTGCGAGAACTCTGGCATGTTAAACTTCGCTTGAAACAGTCAGTCCCTTGAAGGTCACGATTTGACAGATCAATTTCAAATATTTGTTTATAAATACAAGAGAAGACAAAATATAAAAAAGAGTAACTTTTACAATGTGACAATTTATTGTCAGTATTGGAAGTAATATATGAAATTCCACAAAAAAATATACGTGAGTCTACAAGTACTTTATTCTGTAGTTTAGAATTGTTTATTGTTTTTAGTTTTAAAGTGAAGAAAGTTTAGGAGCTGGAAGCCCAAATAAGAAAAATATAATTTTTTGTGAAAAAGTGAGCGAGGTAGACCGGAAATTTCCAAATGGGGGTGAAGAGAAGACAGGGCTATCGAAGCGTGGCCGTGCAGAGCATGGCAGGGGGGAGCAGGGCGGAGAAGGGATGCAACAGAAGAGACTGTAGACCCCACCGCAGGGTATGAAAAAATGGAATTCCTCTCCCTGACCAATAATTTACTATAAACCCGAGCAACGCCGGGTACACCAGCTAGTTCATTAATAAAATCATGATAGGCTTCTTTTAAATGGGGTCCCCTTCAAGTCTCCTTTCAGTTGCCTAAAAACGTTTGACTGTGGTTTGGGTTTACCTAATAAATTTAAATTAGCATTGGTTGGGAGTTTTACCACGTATCTTTTCGTAGGGTTTCTGTAGTGGGTGGAGAGGAAGTGCGATTCAAGGATTTCTCCCTCATGCAAAATTTGTTTGAGAGTAGAACCTCTTCTACTTCCCAAACATGTTTTATTTGATCTTGCAACTCAAAAGGAGTTTGAATAAAATTACTGTGCACTTGTGGGGGGAAGATCCGGGGGTTTTGCCCGCTACTATCCATCCTAATTTGGTTTCCTGGAGCACATGATAAAGATCATTAGATCTTCTTAATTGGCCCGGTAACAAAATTCCAAAAAAGACATCTGCTCCGAGTAAAAGATAAATGGATTTAGAATTTTCAAAATTAGGATCTGCATAAACTAGATTTGTGGTCTTGTATTGTTTGTAAATTCTACACAATATTATACTATCACATAAACCAACAAAAGTGTTTTCAACCAACAATTTTTTTCCCGCTTTAAGACCCAATTTCAGATTCTCAGATTTAACTTGCCGGCACTCATATCACTACGCCACAGAAGAACCGTATGAATCGAGCTCGGAAAGAAACATAAAAAAGTAAATGACCGGTTTCTGTCAAAACCCTAAACAATCAAAATATCCATTACACACTTTCAGTCTCCAGTCCGTTCAGTTTCAATTTTTGGAAAAAAAATCGACAGAACTGTTCAGGAGCTACAGTTGTCCCCAGACGGACTGACAGTAGTTAGGTTAATACGTAGATTGATAGAGTGATGGTGATTCCTGGCGCGCCAACGTCTAAGATCATGTGTCCCGTAAGTGTAGTAATGTTTTTGCTCGGGAGGTAGCGGTGATCCTCCTGCTCTGGATGGCTAAATTCCCGGCGCAGACCTACCGTCGGCTAGCGGGATTTTCTCCAACCAGGTGCCTCCCACCTAAGAGGAATCCCCCCAGACGAGACAAGTTCGAAGATCCCGACCGGTCTCCCGGCATGTGTGGTAGTGTGGTGCATGTAAGTAAAGTCTATGATAGTAAGAATAAGATCACACGCGGTGCTTTTGGTAGGGTACTGCCCCCGTTCGCCTGATGTTGATCAGAGAAACCATGGAAAGCTACAGATCAAAGAATCTAGCCATTAGAATTCTTTTCCGCACAGCGACACGACTCGAGCAAGCTATCCGGCTTGTGTCGAAAATACTGCCATCGTCTTGACTCGAACCTTGCACCTTTCGGTCAGGGGGCACTACAATACTAGTTGATGCCCTGGGGCACCTCTCCCGACAAGCGTTAAAGATGTATAAGTCGGTCCCATGGGTAGTGTAAATATTGAATTTAAATTTCATGTTGTTAAATTGATTAGTTTACTAACATCGGTTGATTCAGATTCACAGAAAAGGAGACAATTGTTTTGATGGGACATACGTTTCACAAATCGAACAAGAGAATTGAAAACTTGTTTAAAAGTTCAAAAGAGGAAAATCCCATACAGACAATTCGAATTAATCTAATATATTAACTGATTGTATATGTAAGTAGAATTGATTCAAATGGTTTTCAATAAAGTTTCTGAAATTCTACATAGCTTTCTACGGACACATAAAATAGTAACAAATAAATATCCTGGAGTCAGGCTCGAATCAATACTCCTTTTCGAAACCATGAGACGGTATCCGACATTTAACCTCTTCGGCCATCCGGGTTAAACAAAGAATGGAACTCCTATAATAGTCATTAGCTCAGAAAGACAATTGATTTAGTGGTACATACGTTTTACAAAACCAACAAGAGATGTGAAAAATTGTTTAGAAGTTGAAAATTTGAAAATAAAATACACTTCCAGTTTATTTTACTTGATTAATGGTATCTGCGAATAGAATTACTTTAATTGGCTTTCGATAAAGTTTCTGTAATTCTCAATTATTTTCTGCGACAACAGATAACTGTGACAAATAAGATTACACGGCCAAGGCTCGAACCAGCGAACCTCCCTAAGAAGAGATGTGCTTGTATACTCCAATTAACCTTCACGGGCACCTATGTGGAACACTGTGTTTACCCTTTTAGTACAAGGCAGGCGTAAAAATAATTCATTAGGTGAGAAATAAATAATAGTTTCAGAACCGTTAGAAGTATCTACGTTGGCCCCACTTGTAGTGTTAACAAAGTATTTAAATTTAATGTAGATTGATTAGTTTACTTACACCGGTTCATACAGATGCACAGCAATACACAACAATTGATTTGACTTGGCATAAGTTTTAGAAACCGAATAAGAGTTTAACAAATGTTTCAAAGTTGTTAATTTGGGTAAGCATATACAGCCACGTTCGGTATATTTATCGACATTATTTCTATTTGTGAGTAGAAGATCAAATGATTTATTATAAAGTTCCTGGAGTCCTCAATAATTTTCTGCAACAACACATTCATCAAAAATCGCTGTGGGGAATTCGAACCCGGTCCCTTTCGACCCGAAGCGCTCAATGCGTTCACGCCTCAACCTGCTCCATCATTCGGATCGGGAGTGGTAGTTCAAACTAATGTCACTGACTGGGAGGTCCTAGGTTCGAGTCCTGACACCGGCAGCATTTTCAACACTAGCTATTCAGCTAGGTCGAATTCAGTCGCTGTCTGGAGGAGAATTCTAGCGGCTGGCTGACCTGATCGATAGCTTTCTGTGGTTTCTCCGATCAACACCAGGCGAATCCCGGAGCAGTACCCTAACAAAAAGCACACGGACCGCGCGCGATCTTCCCTACCTTTTCCTTGTCCTACCCTCTCCCCTTACATACACACTAACATGCACTACACTACCACATATTCCGGAAGACCGGTCGGGAGCATAGTGCTTTTCCCCGGCTGGGGCGGTGCCCCGCTGATGGAAAAGTCCTGGTTAGGGAAAAACCCCGCTAGCCGACGGTAGGTCGGCGCCGGATCTCGCCATCCAGCAGGGGAAGATCACCGCCGTCTCCCGGGAAAACATGCATTACACTCACGGGACTAACGACCAAAGCCGTTGACGCGCCCGGAAACACAAAAATATCAATCAATCAATTGACCATTCCGGTTGGATACGGGCTGCATACTTGTATCAATCAGTCAAGAGATACTTGCATCAGCTCTAGCATTAAAAAACCGATAAGTTGCGAAAATGTAAAAAAAAATATCTTTTAGTTGCGACAAAAGAATGCAGCCATGAAGACCATATAAGGCTTACTCGAAGCTAGACCAGAGTAATGAGATTAGAAAACTAAATACTGCGAGAAAGTCTGTGCCATCCTATAGCACAATTAGTATATTTATTTACCATACGCTGTTATATACGAGGAGAAACCTTAATGAAAATATTTGGTGCAAAATGGTGGTAAAATAATATTTTTGGAAATTGAATTCGTTGCAGACACGAATTGAGCGAAATCAGTTCATTTCTCAAAAACTTTTACAAGACTTTCATTAAAGAGCTAATTATTTACAACATACTTTGTTCAAAGCCCAAATCACTATCTCCAATTTTTCACTTTTGATATGTTAAACGTTATTTTTGGCATTTTCAAAAAAAAAAAATGGGCAAAAGCCGAAAATGAGTCTAACACCGTATTTTTTACCATCCCTTATTACAGATGAGGAGCAAATCTAAAGAAAACATTTAAAGTGGTTAGTGGAAATTAATTGCATATATTTCGCTGAAAATTACACGAAAATCATTCATATTTTGGAAAAGTGAACGTGAACTTTTTTAAAGATTCGTCTATAAGGAACAGATTGTATTAAAGAAAAAAATTAAACTGCCACAAACCTGATCCGATGGTAAATGCAGTCTTCTCTCAATCTCTGGGATCTAATTCTACTAGCCAGTATCCGCTTTTCAGGTCGTGTCGAGAAGATCTTGATCCCAGAGAACGTGTCCAACATGTCAATACGGGGTAATAGATAGCTATCCTTCTTAGTTACATTGTTGAGCTGTCGGAAATCGACACAGAACCGAGTCGACCCGTCTTTCTTCTTTACCAATACGACGGTAGAAGCCCACGGACTGCTTGATGGTTCGATTACTCCATCGTTCCTCATCTCTTTAATAATCTCATCTGCTTCTTCTGTTCTTGACAGAGGTAATCTTCTAGGAGCTGGGCGAATCGGTGTGGCGTTTCCGGTGTCTATTCTGTGACGAACAATATCAGTCTTTCCTTTTACCCCATCACTACATTCAAAGACATGCTGGTAGCGCCGTATTAGATCTTCAGCCTTATGACACTCTTCCCGAGATAAGCCTTTACAGGCCTCTGTAACCAGATTCTGCAGTCGTTCAGGAATTCCTTTAGGTGGTGGTTGGGTACGGTTCACATTCCTCAAAACCGAGGATACCGTAGAACAATAACCAATTACTGTTCCTTTTCTCAACTTAACAAGATAGTGGCTAATGTTCATTATTCTCACAGGTATGGTTCTATTCACTCTGACCAGTTCTTTGTCTAGTAGAATTCCTCAACCAATGTCTTTGTCGTGACTTTTGGGTTCCAGGATAGCAATCTCTCGAGGTGGAACGTCGCTCTCAGGGCTCCCTTCTATAAACATCTCGCTACGCTCCGTCAAGATTACGTCGTCAGCCGCAATCACATTCACGACAATGTTGTTACGTGAATGTAGAACCACCTCCACTTTGTTGAGTCTCAGCACACCGTGTCGTAAATCCAACTGACACCCATATGTCGTCATAATATCCATTCCTAAAATTGCTTCTTCTTCTATGTCAGCGACCAGCAGACGATGACTGAAAGCAACAGTTCCAATGGCAAGGAGAGCATCCATCTCTCCAACAACATTCGCCGAGTCACCAGTGGCTGTTCGAAGCTTCCATTTGGACGGCTTAAGATGAGATGATTTGGCAAAATCGGATCGTATAATGCTCTTGGTTGCACCAGTATCCAAAAGTAAGACGCATGGCCTTCCATTTACGAGTGCATCTACGTAAACGCCGTCAGAACGGTGTCGAATGAACTTGACGTGTATTTCGTAAGGTGGGGCTCTTGTTTGACAGGTCGATGGGTGCCCCCTTCCATCAACCTGCTTTAGTTTCCCTGCTGGCTGCTGGGTTTACCAACTGACTGGTGCTCTCCTTGTTGCTTCAGTGGACGGTCACATCGACTTTTCACGTGCCCTAATTCTCCACAATTCCAACATAGAGGTTGTCGCCTTTTGCCACTACAAATACGTGCGTCTACCAACCTCTCCACCATTGCCTCAAAATATTTTTTGTCATATGTATCGACGCCGGTTTGCAATTCTCGCACTCGTCCGTCACGTTTCGATGCTCTTTTTGCAACCTGGAAGTCTAGTGCTTGACTTAATGCGTCAGCTAAGGTTTTCGGTCTTTCCAGTCTTAATGCTTGTTGTGTTTTTGCATCATGGAGCGCTTCAATAAAGCACCGGACGGCCGTGCGTTACAGGGAACTTTCTGAAGCATCAGGGTGCGAAAGGCACACAGACAAGAAATATCAGCTTCCAGTTCTTGAAGAATCTCTCCAGGTTTGTGAACACGATTCCTTAGCTGGGTAAAATACATATCTTCCAGGTGCGCTTGCCCGTACCGTGTTTCGAGTCTCTTGACAATTTGCTCGAAGTTTGACTGTTCATCGGTCGGTAATGTCTCTAGAATATCGACAGCGTTACCACGCAAAGCCAAAATCAGGGCCGTAGCACAATGTGTTGCGGACCAGCCATTTACCGTTGCAGCAGCCGTGAATTGTTTCAAATAATTCGACCGTGAAGAAGGGCCATCAAAGGTAGGTGGTATTACTCGTGCTTTTCCCAGTGGCTCCCGTATGGTGGCCACTCGAGCCATTTCCAGCGGTTCCTGTACGATGTTTATATTTGAATTTTCCGTTGGAGAAGTAAAAACGTTCAGCTTCTCTTCTAACAGATTTAGTAATTTTTCCTCATTCTTCAAAATTTTCTCATCTATCTTCTCAATTTTCTTTTCAATTTTTTCTTCGTTCTTCAAAGTTTTCTCATTCATCTTCTCTTTTTTTCTTCGTTCTTCAAAATTATCCCCTGAGTTTCTTCTCGCACCAATTTATTATTCCAAGTTATTTTTTGTTCAAACTCTTCTTCCAAAATTCTGGAATTTTCTATTAATTCCTCTTTTAAAATTCTGGAATTTTCTGTCAACTTCGTTTCTAAAATTCTAGAATTTTCAGTTAACTTTCCTTCTAAATTCTGCAAACTTTTCTGATAACTTTGCTTCTAAATTTCTGATATTTTCTGTTAAATTTCCTTCCAATATTTTGAATAGGTCCGAAAAGTTCCCCGTTGTCTCGAAGAGAAAATTCTCTGGATCCTCGCCTGCTGCCTTCATCGCGTTAGGCACGTTCTTGTAATATTGCTTTCGTACCGGAAGTGTCTTGTTCCCTCTCTTCTAACTCCTTTTTCAACTCCGTCACTTTCATATTCAGTAAAACTTTTGTGAAACTCATCTTGATTGATGTTTTAATTCACCACTCGTTATCCTCCACACCTGACACCAATTGTTACCAACACAACATGGATTTTGGCTACACCTCTTCTTAGAGGATTTTTTCTAGATTTAGCAACAGAATTTATCCACGTTATCATTACCAGAGCCCATCAAAAGCAAGTTTTCTGCCGAAAATTCTTCGTTTACCGACCCACTAATACGGCTTTCATAACGCTCTCTTCTTAAGAAGAATTTCGTAAGGCGAGAAAGTAAAAACAAAACATAAACGTATTGTAGTAAGTAGAATTAATGTATACTACTAAGAGCTCACAAATGTTCTATTAATTATTGTAGTAAAATGAAACAGGAATATGCAGAGATAAATAACATTAGCATCATGTACAGTCAAAAGTAATAAAAAGGGAATAGATATTATAAAAAAAGAAAAAAAGCTTTATCCAAAACCATTATTACTATTCTACTACGTAGTTTGAGCCCTAAGAAGTCTTTATTGAACATTACACATCAAACTGGCAAATACGTTAACAACACACACCAATTAATAATGGGAAGAAATTCATATTCATTTTACTTTCACAGAAACATCTTCTACGTATTTTGGGCAATAAAAAGCCTTTATTGTAAATTACACATCAAACTTGCAAACCATTTAGCAACTCATAGGTCTTCCAATTTATAATGGGAAGGTATTTCTATTCACTTTACTTCTACGGAAACGTCTACTACGTATTTTGGGCAACAAGAAGCTTTATTGAACATTACACATCAAACTAGCAGAGCAGTTAGCAACACATAGGTCTTCCAATTTATATTGGGAAGATATTTCTATTCATTTTACTTCTACAGAAACGTCTACTACGTATTTGGGGCAACGAGAAGCCTTTATTGAACATTTCACATCAAATTGGCAAAGCAGTTAGCAACACATATGTTTTCCAATTTAAAATGCGAAGATATTCATATTCATTTTACTTTTACCGAAACGTCTACTACGTATTTTGGGCAATAAAAAGCCTTTATTGTACACTAGCTGAAGTACCCGGCGTTGCTCGGGCATTGATTACAGTAAATTATTATACAGGAAGAGGAATTCAATCTTTTCATGCCCTGCGGCGGGACCTATCTCCATATCTTCCATTGTATCCCTTCTCCGCCCTACTCCCTGCCATACTCTGCCCGGTCAAGCCACGATAGCTGTCTTCTCTTGACCCCATTTGGAAATTTCCGGATTACCTCGTTCACTTTTCCACAAATAATTACATTTTTCTTATTTGAAGTTCCAGCTTCTAAACATTCACTTTATAACTAAAAGCAATAAACAAATCTAAACTACAAAATAAAATACTTGTTAACTCACATATATATTTTTTGTGGAGTTTCATATAATATTCCAACACTATCAATAAATTGTCACGTAAAACTTGTCATATTTTAATATTTATTCTTCTATTGTATTCATAAAAAAAGTTGTGATCTGTAAACTCGTGACCTTGAAGGCACTTACTGTTTTAAGCTGAGTATAACATGCGAAAGTTCATGCACGGGTAGGTAGATCCGGAGTAATAGTTATAGATGTCATAACGTAATTGATGATTCATAATCATAAAAATAAATGAAAATACTTGTATCTATTCTGAAACATAATTACCAGTTTTTATAATTCTAAAGATGACAAAAATATATATGTTTAATGTCCTCTGTGATAGTAACACGTAGTATAAAACGTATTTGTTAAGGTGAATCAATTCATCATACGACTGATACAATAGAAAACTAATGATCCACCAGCATTACATTATGTGTAAATAATACATTGACAATGCATTGAGCCGCATAACAAAACAATATTAGCATCATTATTTTATCTCAAGTGATAGAGATTATGGATCCTGAAATATGAATAATAGAAACCAAAGACTCCCAGATATTATTTGCTTAAACAAAAATATTTTTAGACCAATTAATTTTTGCTTATTTTTTTAGAACTATATGAATGAATTCATTCATTGGGAGCAATTGATACGCAAAACAACTTTACCGATTAGACTTAATATGTAAATGATCATTCCTAAATTCCATACCACTGCACAGAAATTCATCCCATATTGAAGAAAAACTTTTACTGGGTTTACAAAATCATAAATTACTTTCCATTTTTCCAATTTGTGCAGGAGAGCTGAATAATAGAAACCAAGAACTCCCAGATTTATTTATTTGCTCAGACAAACTTTTTGTTAGATAAATTAATTTCTGCCTATTTTTTATAGAAAAGTATGGATGAATTCAATTATTGGGAGCAATTGATATGAAAAACTAAAGCACATATTAGTCTTAATAAATAAATGATCATTGTATAATTATCATCCACTACACTAAACTTCTTCACATATAGAAGAAAAAAGTACAACAGCAATTGATATGCAAACAACTCTACAGATTAGTCTTAATATGTAAATTGTCATTCCGAAAATACATACCACTGCACAAAACTCCTTCAAATGTTGAAGAAAAACTTTTACTGGGTGGACTGAAGACAAATAAACATTTTCCATTGTACCAATTTTAACGTGAGAGCTGAATAATAGAAACCAAGAGCTCCCAGATTTATATATTTGCAGACAAACTTTTTTAGATAAATTAAGTTTTGCGTATATTTTATGGAACAATATGGATGAAATCATTCATTGGCAGCCATTGATATGCAAAACAATAGTGTAGATTAGTATTAATATGTAAATGAAGTTATTGAAGAAAAATGTTTACTGGGTAGGCTGAAAACATACAAACATTTTCCATTTTACCAATATGAACATGAATACTGAAAAATAGAAACAAAAGACTCCCAGATTTGCTTAGACAAAATATTTTTAGATAAATTATTTTTTTCCAATTATTTATTGAAAAATGTATATGAATTCATTCATTTATTTATTCATTAGGAGCCAGTGACATGCAAAACAACTGCACATATTAGTCTTAATATTGTAATGACCATAGCTTAATTACCAACCACTGCACTAAATTTCTTCGCATGTAGAAGAAAAAAGTACAACTGCAATTAATGACACACAACTTTACAGATTATTCTTAATATGTAAATGATCATTCCTTAATTACACACCACTGTTCAAACTGCCTTCGCATATTGAAGAAAAAACTTACTGAATGCACTGAAAACTTATACTCATTTTCCATTTTACCATTTTGAACCTAAGAACTGTGTAAATAGTCAAATTGAGAGTTCTAATGAACAGCTGCCCTTCTACTTAGAGAATTATTCACATTTCTCCCCCTCTTGCAGTATTGTTTTCAATGGGGCGAGTAAATATTTCAGCAAGTCGATCTTCCGTCTGAGTAGCCGATTCTAAATTTTAGTAGACTGCCCATCTCTTGGCATTTGTAATATGTTTTGACAATTGTGACAGTCGTTTAGTCAAACAATTCAGTTGTCAAAAATTTCTGTAAAAGAAGACGTTTAGATTATATACGATATGTGTATTGAGATATACAAAATTTCTCTACATTAATTTCTGGCAAAGATCTTAGCGTCCGGCTTGCTGGGTCAATGGGTCACGATATATTATAATCCTTATTACCTTTATAATGGATTATAGGATCCGCTGGTTATACAGCACAGCTGGGAATCTGAAATAGAAAGATTCTATTCCTAGTCCATTACTGTTTGGATTGACTAAATGAAAGATCACTTTCTTTTCTAAAGAACAAAATTTAACAAAGTTTATTGTTACCTTTTTAGCAAACAATTTTGTGAATTTAATAAAATAATTTGATGTTATGCCTTTGATCAAGATATCTTTGAATTTACAGTTTTATACCGCGGTTAACTTATCTATTCTTCGTTGATGTCCCTCGTAGAATTCTCAGTCGAAATATCTTGCGAGCTTGCCGTAGTCCAAAGTCCCAAGAAATCCTCTTCTGCCCCTATCCAAGCTGGTCTCAAACTATCAAAATTATCAGTCCCGATTACGTCCAGTAGCGTGCATTCCAGGTAAGCTAGGTATGCTGCGCCTACCCTGGAGAAAACAGTTAAATCTAATTATTATATTTTGAAATCACCACTCTCGCCATAGAGAACCAAGCTTGATTTTTAAAATTCTGCCGAGTACGCTGGCTCGCGTAGGCGCGCGGCCCTTTATTGAGCATACACCGCTGTTGCAGACGAAAACAGAAAGCGGTTGAAAGAGACGGAGGTAGTAGGCGCCGCAACCCGGCCCGAACTGAGCATGACGTTGTTCTCCATCTAAATACATTAGGCAGTTCGCGCATGCGCTCTTGACTTTCTGGAAGCTCCATTCGGTTGTATGCAGCACGCTGGCAAGCGCCGCCACCCGGGCGCACTGCCGCGGGACGCCGCCCAGGCTGGCACTGAATTGGGTTTGCAGATGTGTTCGCATGCGTACGAGCCGACCCACTGGTATAAGCGCCACCTGCCACGTAATGCCACGGTCTTTTTCTTGTGGATTTATTTGATCTGTGCGAGTTATTCACACTGTGCATATTATTTTTGAGTGACTGTTATTTTTGTGTGCACTTTTTGTGCTACATAGCGGTAAGATACTGTGCTATGGCAGAAAATACATTTATAATTCAGGATATTAAAAAATATATTCCATTGTACTCTTGTAGAGAAAAGGGAATTATTCGTACAGGAAGGCCTGTTCCAAAATATGTCTTCAGGTGTTTGCGCAAAGAAAAGGGAAGGGAACATTTTCGCTACTTTAACACCTCAAAATATGAAAACACCAGTTGGTTAATAGGAAGCAGGAAACCAATAATTTATTTTGCTGGGCCATGATTAGTGTTTTCCCATGTTCGTAATGTGAGAAATAAAGAGCGCTATACAAATTTGCAGTCTCTTAAAAACAATTACAAGAATGATCGATAATAGAGTCACTTATTCAGCTGGCCAGTTTTAGTGTCAGCATTGATCTATCAGATGTAATGCAACATAATTACACACATCGAATAAAGTCATATTAAAATGCCTGATTGACGCGAAAAAGAAATTTTTAATGCATAAATTACCTTTCGGAAGGCATCGTAAAAATGAGTTAGTTAGCAAAGGCTACGTTGATCGAACTTCTAAATTTGTTGAGCAAGTATGTTACGAGCTTACAACAATACTTAAAATTTGCCAAAACATTTAAAGGCACTTTTAACAAAATTCAAAATGATTTGATTTTTGTAATTAGAAATTTCTTGAGTAAATCAATTAAAGAAAATATTTCCATGGCCAAGCATGTTTCAATTGTTTTAGATGAAATATAAATATAGATAATACAGATAAATATAGCTAAAATATAGTCATTGATCATATGCTATGTCGTGGGAGAGAGGGCAGTGCGAAGAAAGCTTCTTAAGAGTCGTGAGTGTTGCCAAATAAGCACGAATAATAGTGTCTCTTATACGGGATGCAGCATTCATTACGTTCCGAAAGATAACTTACGACTATTTACGACGTGTGAAGTGTTCAAAAGTCAGAGGTTAATAACTGACTTATGGTTCGCTGAAAATTCTTGGCGCGTATGGGGAGGATTCGCGTTATTCCAGAAGACGCAATAGTAATAATAATAATAATAATAATAATAATAATAATAATAATAATAATAATAATTTAATAGTAATGTACTTTTGATATAATGATTTAATTTAAAACGTAGAGAACTGAATATATTTTCGTTTTGTCTTCCAAAACAGGCTCCAGATCGCACTTTTCCTTTTTACAGAGCTTACTCAGTCAAATTGGTCTCCACACGCCTCTGATTACGTCCTATGACATAGTCCCGAAATCTATAACTCGATTACCACTCCCGACAAAGTCCCAATTTATGCATCAATATTACTTCCACATGCACTATCTGCAATATCATTTACGGTCCTTAAAATTTCACGATCTGATAACCCGACTCTGACTATCTGCACTACACTCGCTCCCTCTCACGAACCTACGATCAGTTCAGACACGCGATGCCGGTCAGAATGAAATCTTCCTGCATGATTCACCCCTCGAAGACTTCGTATTAAACTACCTTCTTTTTTTTTTATAACATTTGACCGTCCTTCTCTCACCCAGCCAATCCATGCGTTCGTTATATTTTGGTGTAGCTGACCTTTCGATCGTCTAAACTTCTTCGCCCAATCCCAAATTTTCTACTTTCGGCATCCAGCCACCTCTTAATGCATTTTCCACCATATAGTCTACAAATAAATGTTTATTTTCATATGACATATCGGTATGTCACAGTATATTGTACATTGTACCCTCTCCCTCAGAAAAAATGTCGTTCAAAATTCTATCTTCCACACCGCGCCGACAAACTTGGACACCCCTCGGCCTGGGGGAGGGCAGGGGGAGGGACGCGTTGACCAATCGCTAGCAGGTAGAACCACAGTTGTCTGTGATTGGTGCAACATCCCAAGGGGCAGAAAGAACGCTGTCTCAGGGGGAGGGGGCTAGTTCGTTTACGTACGAGACGGAAATATCGTCATATTTCCCTGCCGAAGGAGATAGTTTGCCTGCGCGTACGCCACGACGAAAAAAATATTTCTAAGCGGGGTTTTCCGTCCAGAATGATTGTCTATAGACCAGTAAATATTTATCATTTTAGCAACAATTATTCTAACTTTTAGTAATCGATTTGTAACTCCTGACAAACTGCTATTTTGAGATATTCATTTCAGGCACAATTTGCGGAGCCTTCCCGGCCGTTCTAACGCATATTTCGAATTTGTTTATAAAATTATAAATTGTTGCAAAATTGTTAATTCGCTGTTTTTGGCTCTGGGACATCGGAAGACTCTCCCCCCTTTAGATTTGCAAAATTTGGAAATTGTTTATAAATTTGCAATTGTTGTAAATTTTTTTATTCTCTGATCTGAATGGCGTTTAAATGTGATGCAAAATTCCGAAATCCGTTCGGTGCTATTATATCTCGTTCTCGAGATATATGTAATTGTTTATAGGAAATGAACATTTTAGTAGACCCCATTTGTTTGCGCTTAATTCATTCGCGCTAGCAGAATAGCGTGGGATGGGCATACTG
Organism: Teleogryllus occipitalis; assembly: GCA_011170035.1. NCBI lineage: Eukaryota > Metazoa > Arthropoda > Insecta > Orthoptera > Gryllidae > Teleogryllus > Teleogryllus occipitalis. The sequence goes on from BLKR01016065.1 coordinate 25,791, forward strand.
AAAAAACAGTTCTCCAATGCCGCGCTTTTGCATGCCACATACGCTTAAAATGCACTTGCATGTAAACAAATTCTGTGGCCAATTTAATTATGCTAAATTCGTATTTTTACGGCGAGTATGAGCATAACTTTTATTTGGTTTTGATATTCTCTTCTATAGTCGATATATTTATGAAATAGGAAAGAAATTGATTATAAAAAAAATATTTTTCAATGTGCATTACGCCCAAACAATTGTTTCTGTTTTTCTATCAAAGGGATGTTGAGCAACCGAATAACTGTATTATTAATTTTTTTTAAGTCCCCTGTTAACACCGAGAGTCGGAAACTATTTGTTCCTCTTGTTTAACCATTACCATTAAAAAATAGGGAAACATATTGCTTAGCTGTTTGCTATAAACTGCACTAGATTGGATGAAGGTAGTGTTAAGGTTTTCAAATACAGAAATATTCAATTTTGTGTTTTGAAAGATCACATGAGTAGAATCACACATCACAATATTTACACAAGTATAGAAATTTCTAAATAAACTTATATAAACTTTAAGTTAATATTTTCAATTCAATTTATCATTCCTTTCTAAATCTGTTAATTTGATGATTTCACTGTATAATATTCAAATCAGAGCTTTATGTGCTAAATCTACGCATTGTTAATCCATACTTTTAAACAACATTAATATATTTAATATACATTTAAAAGGTTTTTAGATTGGCGAACGTTTCAATGAAATTTCAAGAATTCCTAAATGCTTGAAAATAAATTCTTGTAAAATTAAAATATTCTAGCGTGTAAAAATATAAAAACTCACGTATTTGGTAAAACGAGTTGATATTACTAGAAGAAAGCAAAACAGATGTTATAAAAATTCAAAGAGATTTAGCGTTTGTTTACAGTTTAGTAAATATCAATGCTCTAGCATTTCCCAGTGAAAATACATAGAACGAACTTGGTGGTCAAGTGATATGACCTTCCCAACACAGACTACATTTCAGTATCGTCAGAGTTCGAAGGTGGTTTGTTGGCCGCCATTCTACGAATCTATCAAAACCTTGAATTTTGCACGACCATCTGTACAGGGAGAACGTAGCGGTTTATTAAACTGAAACGGGCCATTCGAGGTATCTAATGTGCACTCTTTGAAAACGTTTAACCATTATAAACTATCCCTAAGAAAAATATCAAATAAACAATGTTAAAGGTCACCAGCTTAACATTGCCTTTACTATTTGAATGTTTTCAACATCCCCAAAACCAACAGAAAATCCATGTTTTTACAGGTTATTATAAAACCAATTCAATAAATATAAGCATTTATTCACGTTATTATTTTAAAAACACTCAAATATCTACGATGTTATATAATTCATGTCTTCATAGAAGATCTGAGATTAAAAAACTGATAAGCAGAGAAAATTAAAGTAATTTTCAGTGACTGATGAAGTTGAATGATCAAATGAAAAACAATGTTTCTTGCTTCATATAATGCTATCGTGTTTAACAGACATGTAATTACATGTGATACCTATATTTAAACATCCCAGCTAATGAAAATTTTCAAAATTAAAATCATCAATAAATCGTTGATTCCTCAGCAAGGATTATATTATTAAATACTTTTTTGAGATTCATGTGCTCCTGTGTGAATAACGTAGTAAACGTGATTCGTATGATCCAGTTTCTCAGAATAATACAAAACCTGCTAGACTCATACACTAAACATAATAGTTGTCAAATAGTTATTTACGACATGTGTATCATAAGATATCTTATTACAATACGAAATTAGAGAATTACAAACAAGACTCTTTAGCCGAAATTGTTAACGAATTGAATATTGTAATATAATGTTACCATTTGAATATCATAGAAAGTAAGACGCAATTTGTCAAATTTCATGTGAACTATAATTTTTCTTTACATTTTACTCCTTATACTGCGAAAGATGGGTGACAGTACTTATGTTAACAGTTCTACTGCTATGGGTTTAATTAATTAGTTTGCAGTAAACAAATTATTTTTTTGGGTTTTAAAGAGGCATGGATATACAGAGTATCGGGAAAGGAAACGTCGAAAGTTTGAAAAAAGCTGTTTAAACAATTTTAATCATACTTTGTCTAATAAACTACATAGATATTTTGAATGTCTGAGCTGCAATAAACACGCAAATGTTGGTTTGAAAATATGATTTCTACGCAAACCTTTGCATTCTAGAATCATGTAAACAGACCTGAAACATGTAACATGTTTATTATTAACAATAAAAATTAATATATTAGTTCAGAAACAAAATTTACCGAGAAATAAAAACCAGTCGAACTGTGAAAATTGGGTGCTTTTTTATTTCTAGGTTAATTTTTCTTTCTGATCAAATGTATTCATTTATTTGATTAATCATAAACAATTTAGATATTAATGAAGTGTTTATCTGCTTCTACAACGCAAATGTTTGCCTAGAAAACATATATCCAAACCAACTTTTGAATGTTTATTGCGGCTTAGCCATTTGGAATATCCGTGTAGTTTATTAGACAAAATAAGCTTAAAATTGTCTTAACAGCTATTTTTCGAAGATTCGACATTTCTTCCCCGAATATCCTGTATATAAAAGGCATGATTTCTGTTGGTACGCGACGGAACGGCGTTCCGGTTCTTTGGAAATAATTATGAAATTATATTAAATATAAATAGCTATTGCTATTATATTAATAATTAATTCGAGGCGCGTTTCGGGGCCTAAGATTTTAAAAATCAAGGATATATGTATCATAATAACTCTTATGACGACACTGTTCTCAGTTACGTCAAGTTTTAATTTAGAGAATCAAAGTGAATGGTGTAAGTTTACTCACCTAAATAAAGTTTATCTTACTATACATACTATTTAGAAAGTGTTTTATGTTCAAAACAAGTGTTGCCTCAACAGCATATATTTTCACGTATTATTTGTAATTGCTATGCAATATTCAATACGGAATATGTGAACCTGCAAAAAAGAAAAAAAAAAGACCTACTGCAGCAGAAAATAGTTTCTACTCGTCGGGATTTGAACTCGGGTCTTTAAAGTTAACTCACCTGACACGGTTCCCCCTCACCACCAGGTACACGACAAGATTACCTCCTTTCCGATGCGAAAAGAAAGTGAAACATTTGCAGTTTAAAAAAAAACAGGGTGTTCAATTTATCTTAATACAAGATCTATTTTTAAAAAGAGTTTTCATTACACAAAAATCTCTAGCGTTCATATTGTTTTTCGACAATGTTATAAAGATCAGTCGGGGCTAATATTATACAGTAGAAAATTGGGGTTAATGTATTACACCTTATGAGTTGTTATTAATTTAGGTCCAAAATTAACAAGAAAATGACAAATGATAGGAAATATATTCTATTATAATGACCATATAGCAAACACTCAGAATGTAACAATATTTGGGAGGAAAAAAATCAAAACTAAAATGCCTAATTTTCTCAGTCAAAAACTTTACCGCCGTGATATAAATCTTTTGATGTTACTTCGTTATTTTTTATCACACGAAATTGTTGAAAATAGGTTATCATTAAAAAAGAATTAATATTCTTTTCTGCGGATAAATAATGCAATAATATTAATCGTGTCATGATATATACAGTTTCAAATTTGTGGGGCTAATATGATACAACTTAAGAGGCTAATGTAATACGGGTGTCGGGGCTATTTTGATACACTAAACATTAACACGCAGACAACTGGAAGGGATTTTTTTATGTTTAATATTACATCAAAGGCGCTAAAATTCCGATTTGCTGTTGATAAACTATCCAAGTGTTTATCTGAGAAAGAAAGAGCAGGCGACAATTCATATAGATTTCCTCGTTCTCCTCCCTACCCAGTACATTGTGATTCACTTATGATTATCAATTGCCGGGAGCTTATGCTGCTTCAGTGCAGTTACTGATTTTTCACTGGAATCACAAGGAACCAGGCCTACAATAGGAGCTAACACCATCCCTTCAACTCCATATATCAACTGTTCTCTTCCAGTACTTTTGAGATAGTACTGTTGGAAAAAAAGTTTAAAAAACAGTAGCCCTCCAAAGAATAAGGAAGCGGTTAGACCCAATAGCAGCAATCATTACTAGTGAAGAGTGGATCATTACTAGGAAAGAAAGGAGTGTTTAATTTACATTAATTTAATATCTCTTTTTAAAAAGAGATTTCATGAAACAAAAATCTCTAGCGTTAATATTTCTTTTCGACAATGTTAATAGGTATTTGTTCGCAATTTTCGAAAATTCTGATCGTTCGCCCAAAATTGAACGTACGCCACTTTTAAACATCTTGTGCTTCGAGGAATAGATTTACAGAAAAATTGGAGCTCTTTTTGAGAAAATTATGTAAATATGATGAGGTTTGGTGTAAAGTACCTTCAAAATTAAAAGATTCGTTTCAAATTCGAAGATTCGTAATATTAGCCAGATCGTTCAAGGAATATCCATTTTGGTGAAAATCGTGTTTACATTAGGCTCTAGAATTACTCACACGAAGACGGATTCACAAAGAGGTTTTTTGGAAAATCACTTTTTCGGGTTCAAAAAACAAGCGTTTTGACAGCCTTGTGTATAGAAAATAAAAGAACAATACCAACAACCCACTTTTTTCGAACTAGCTACTTACAAAACGTGTTTTCTGTGAAAATTTCGACACTTCCTCCTACAGCATTACGTAACTCTCTTTACACGTGGAGGTAAAAATATTCCAGCGTTACTGGGATTTGAACTCGGATCCCTGTAGTCCGTAGGTCTGGCTCGACCGCACTGTGCTATCACAGATATTTCTCAACACGCTGTCCAAGCACACTTATTACGAAAAGAATAGTTACGTGATATTCATTGCACTTAGATTTTTTTATTAGAGGAATGTTCTACATGTGTCAAAGGTATCAAATTCGCAATAAGAACCCAAACGATTACAACCCACGCAACTACATAGCTCATTTTACTGGGTGGAAAAAAGGATTAAATGTTTTTATTGATTTTTACTTTCTCGCACTTACTGTCGTAAGAAGAAAAGGTATTGTAATCGTGCACCAGAATACGACGAATTTTCGGCTTAAAAACCGTCCCATCCTGGTAACGAAAAAGTGAATAAATTTATTTGCTAAATTAAGGGGGAAATCCTTTAACGCGTTGTGTAGCCAGAATTCATGTTTTGTGGATCGTTGTTACCGAAAAATTGAATGACGGCAAAACGTTTGTCTATCAGTCTTTCGTCTGCGAACAACGCTAGGGGTTAAATTGTTCAACCGATTTTGTCCAAAATTGATAATACCCAATCGATCTTGTTGATATCACGGTCCCATTAATTCGAAACCGATATTTTAATTTTGGGGGGTACTTTACATAAAGCCCCAGAGATATTTTCAAAATTTTCTCAAAAGCGGCGTCATCGGTTTTGATTATTTTTTTTTCATAATCTCAAGAACGTTTAAGAGAATAGTGTAGATATCATGTTGGCGTCTGTCTGTCCGTCTGTAGTTAACACAAGCATCTAAACGCCTCACGTTCTTTTTTAGTCAAATCTGTGATACATGACAGTTTAAAATCATCTTTGTGAGAGACAAAAGTTATAAGAGTTTCTGTGGTATAGCAGGTAAGCGCACTGTTGGGGAAGCTTAGGCACGTAAGATCGAACCTCATCCACGGCGAATAATTTTTGCGGGTAGAAACAATTTTGCGGTTAATTGTATAGTTATAATCATTCGTATCCATTATAAATATCACATATAGCATGTGTTTTGAGGCGCCACTACTTATTTTAGTGTGTTAATGTCTTTAAGAATCACGTATAAATATGCCCCTATTGCGATTCTGGCTTCAGAACGTCTGCAAGCGCCCGTGTTGAGCTCTAGCGTTATCGCAACTTTCATCTGTGACGTAATTCAACCTTGGCCGTAGTCGCCGAAAGATAAGACCGGGAACGACGTCCACAGATGGTTCTAAAGACCACGGCTTCTGGTTGAAAATATTTCTTAGTAAAATGAGCTATGTAGTTGCGTGGGTTGTAATCATTTGAATTCCTATTGCGAATTTGATACCTTTGACACATGTAGAACATTCCTCTAATAAAAAATATAAGTGCAATGAATATCACGTAACTATACTTTTCGTAATAAGTGTGCTTGGGCAGCGTGTTGAGAAGTATCTGTGATAGCACAGTGCGGTCGAGCCAGTCCTACAGACTACAGGGATCCGAGTTCAAATCCCAGTAACGCTGGAATATTTTTACCTCCACGTGTAAAGAAAGTTACGTAATGCTGTAGGAGGATATGTCGAAATTTTCACAGAAAACACGTTTTGTAAGTAGCTAGTTCGAAAAAAGTGGATTGTTGGTATTGTTCTTTTATTTTCTATACACAAGGCTGTCAAAACGCTTATTTTTTGAACCCGAAAAAGTGATTTTCCAAAAAACCTCTTTGTGAATCCGTCTTCGTGCAAGTAATTCTAGAGCCTAATGTAAACACGATTTTCACCAAAATGGATATTCCTTGAACGATCTGGCTAATATTACGAATCTTCGAATTTGAAACGAATCTTTTAATTTTGAAGGTACTTTACACCAAACCCCATCATATTTACATAATTTCCTTAAAAAGAGCTCCAATTTTTCTGTAAATCTATTCCTCGAAGCACAAGATGTTTAAAGGTGGCTTACGTTCAATTTTGGGCGAACGATCTGAATTTTCGAAAATTGCAAACAAATACCTATTAACATTGTCGAAAACAAATATTAACGCTAGAGATTTTTGTTTCATGAAATCTCTTTTTAAAAAGAGATATTAAATTGATGTAAATTAAACACTCCACTCTCTCCTAGTAATGATCCACTCTTCACTAGTAATGATTGCTGCTATTGGGTCTAACCGCTTCCTTATTCTTTGGAGGGCTACTGTTTTTTTTGAATGTTTTTCCAACAGTATTATCTCAAAAGTACTGGATGAGAACAGTTGATATCTGGAGTTGAAGGGATGGTGTTAGCTCCTATTGTAGGCTTGGTTCCTTGTGATTCCAGTGAAAAATCAGTAACTGCACTGAAACAGCAGAAGCGTCCGCCAATTGATAATCATAAGTGAATCACCATGTACTGGGTAGGGAGGAGAACGAGGAAATCTATATGAATTGTCGCCTGCTCTTTCTTTCTCAGATAAACACTTGGATAGTTTATCAACATCAAATCGGAATTTTAGCGCCTTTGATGTAATATTAAACATAAAAATGTATGTTCCAGTTGTCTGCGTGTTAATTTTTAGTGTATCAAAATAGCCCCGACACCCGTATTACATTAGCCTCTTAAGTTGTATCATATTAGCCCCACAAATTTGAGGCTGTATATATCATGACACGATTAATATTATTGCATTATTTTAACGCAGAAAAGAATATGAATTCTTTCTTAATGATAACCTATTTTAAAAAATATCGTGTCATAAAAAATAACGAAGTAACATCAAAAGATTTATATCACGGAGGTAAAGTTTTTGACTGGAAAAATTAGGCATTTTAGTTTTGATTTTTTTCCTCCCAAATATTGTTACATTCTGAGTGTTTGCTATATGGTCATTATAATAGAATATATTTCCTATCATTTGTCATTTTCTTGTTAATTTTGGACATAAATAAATAACAACTCTGAAAGTGTAATACATTAACCCCAATTTTCTACTGTATAATATTAGCCCCGGCTGATCTTTTTAACATTGTCGAAAAACAATCTGAACGCTAGAGATTTTTGTTTAATGAAATCTCTTTTTAAAAATACATATTGTATTAAGATAAATTGAACACCCTGTTTTTTTTTAAAACTGCAAATGCTTCACTTTCTTTTCGCATCGGAAAGGAGGTAGTCTTGTCGTGTACCTGGTGGTGAGGGGGAACCGTGTCAGGTGAGTTAACTTTAAAGACCCGAGTTCGAATCCCGACGAGTAGAAAATATTTTCTGCTGCAGTAGGTCTTTTTTTGTTGTTTCTTTTTTGCAGGTTCACATAGTCCGTATTGAATATTGCATAGCAATTACGAATAATACGTGAAAATATATGCTGTTGAGGCAACACTTGTTTTGAACATAAAACACTTTCTAAATAGTATGTATAGTAAGATAAACTTTATTTAGGTGAGTAAACTTAGACCATTCACTTTGATTCTCTAAATTAAAACTTGACGTAACTGAGAACAGTGTCGTCATAAGAGTTATTATTATACATATATCCTTTATTTTTAAATTCTTAGGCCCCGAAACGCGCCTCAAATTAATTATTAATATAATAGCAATAGCTACTTATATATAATATAATTTCATAATTATTTCCAAAGAACCGGAACGCCGTTCCGTCGCGTACCAACAGAAATCAAGCCTTTTATATACAGGATATTCGGGGAAGAAATGTCGAATCTTCGAAAAATAGCTGTTTAGACATTTTTAAGCTTATTTTGTCTAATAAACTACGTGGATATTCCAAATGGCTAATCCGCAATAAACATTCAAAAGTTGGTTTGGATATATGTTTTCTAGGCAACTATTTGCGTTGTAGAAGCATATAAACACTTCATTAATATCTAAATTGTTTATGATTAACAAAATAAATGAATACATTTGATCAGAAAGAAAATTTTACCTAGAAATAAAAAAGCACCCAATTTTCACAGTTCGACTGCTTTTTTATTTCTCGGTTAATTTTTTCTGAACTAATATATTAATTTATATTGTTAATAATAAACATGTTACGTGTTTCTGGTCTGTTTACATGATTCTAGAATGCAAAGTTTTGCGTAGAAATCATATTTTCAAACCAAAATTTGCGTGTTTATTGCAGCTCAGCCATTCAAAATATCTATGTATTTTATTAGACAAAATATGATTAAAATTGTTTAAACAGCTTTTTTCAAACTTTCGACGTTTCCTTCCCCGATACTCTGTATATCCATGCTTCTTTAAAACCAAAAATAATAATTTGCGTACTGTTAACTAATTAATTAAACTCATGGCAGTAGAACTGTTAACATAAGTACTGTCACACATCTTTCGCAGGATAAGGAGTAAAATTTAAAGAAAAATTATAGTTCACATGAGTTTTGACAAATTACGTCTTACTTTCTATGGTATTCAAATAGTAACATTATTTTACAATATTCAATTGGTTAACAATTTCGGCTAAAGAGTCTTGTTTGATAATTCTCCAATTTCGTATTGTAATAAGATATCTTATGATACTCATGTCGTAAATAACTATTTGACAACTATTATGTTTAGTGTATGTGTCTAGCAGGTTTTGCATTATTCTGAGAAACTGGATCATCCGAATCACGTTTACTACGTTATTCACACAGGAGCACATGAATCTCAAAAAAGTATTTAATAATATAATCCTTGCTGAGGAATCAACGTTTTATTGATGATTTTAATTTTGAAAATTTTCATTATTTTGGATGTTTAAATATAGGTATCATGTGTAATTACATGTCTGTTAAACACGATAGCATTATACGAAGCAAAAAACATTGTTTTTCATTTGATCATTCAACTTCATCAATCACTCAAAATTACTTTAATTTTCTCTGTTTATCAGTTTTTTAATCTCAGATCTTCGATGAAGACATGAATCAAATAACATCGTAGATATTTGAGTGTTTTAAAAATAATAAAGTGAATAAATGCTTATATTTATTGAATTGGTTTTATAATAACCTGTAAAAACACGGATTTTCTGTTGGTTTTGGGGATGTTGAAAACATTCAAATAGTAAAGGCAATGTTAAGCTGGTGTCCTTTAACATTGTTTATTTGATATTTTTCTTAGGGATAGTTTATAATGGTTAAACGTTTTCAAAGAGTGCACAATAGATACCTCGAATGGTCCGTTTCCGTTTAATAAACCGCTACGTTCTCCCTGTACAGATGGTCGTGCAAAATTCAAGGTTTTGATAGATTCGTAGAATGGCGGCCAACAAACCACCTTCGAACTCTGGCGATACTGAAATGTAGTCTGTGTTGGGAAGGTCATATCACTTGACCACCACTGTAAACAAACGCTAAATCTCTTTGAATTGTTATAACATCTGTTTTGCTTTCTTTTAGTGATATCAACTCGTTTTACCAAATACGTGATTTTGTTATATTTTTACACGCTACAATTATTTAAGTTTACAAGTATTTATTTTCAAGCATTTAGAAATTCATGAAATTTCATTGAAAAGTTCGCCAATCTAAAAACCTTTTAAATGTATATTAAATATATTAATGTTGTTTAAAAATAAGTATTAACAATGCGTAGATTTAGCACATAAAGCTCTGATTTGAATATGATACAATGAAATCATCAAACTAACAGTTTTAGAAAGGAATGAGAAATTGAATTGAAAATATTAACTTAAAGTTTATATACGTTTATGTAGAAATTTCTATACTTGTGTAAGTATTGTCATGTGTGATTCTACTCATGTGATCTTTCAAAACACAAAATGGAATATTTCTGTATTTGAAAACCTTAACACTACAATCATCCAATCCAGTGCAGTTTATAGCAAACAGCTAAGCAATATGTTTCCCTATTTTTTAATGGTAATGGTTAAACAAGAGGAACAAAGAGTTTCTGACTCTCGGTGTTAACAGGGGACTTAAAAAAATTAATAATACAGTTATTCGGTTGCTCAACATCCCTTTGATAGAAAAACAGAAACAATTGTTTGGGCGTAATGCACTTTGAAAAATATTTTTTTATAATCAATTTCTTTCCTATTTGATAAATATATCGACTTGCAAATTGTAGGATGTAAAAGAGAATATAAAAACCAAATAAAAGTTATGCTCATACTCGCCGTAAAAATACGAATTTATCATAATTAAATTGGCCACAGAATTTGTTTACAAGCAAGTGCATTTTAAGCGTATGTGGCAGGCAAAAGCGCGGCATTGGAGAACTGTTTTTTCAGTATGCCCTTCCCACGCTATTCTGCTAGCGCGAATGAATTAAGCGCAAACAAATGGGGTCTACTAAGATATTAATTTCTTATAAACAATTACATATATCTCGAGAACGAGATACAATAGCACCGAACGGATTCCGGAATTTTGCATCACATTTAAACGCCATTCAGATTAGACAATAAAAAAATTTGCAACAATTGCAAATTTATAAACAATTTCCAAAATTTGCAAATCTAAAGGGGGGAGAGTCTCCCGATGTCCCAGAACCAAAAACAGCGAATTAACAATTTTGCAACAATTTATAATTTTATAAACAAATTCGAAATATGAGTTAGAACGGCCGGGAAAGCTCCGCAAATTGTGCCTGAAATGAATATCTCAAAATAGCAGTTTGTCAGGAGTGACAAATCGATTACTAAAAGTTATAATAAATTTTGCTAAAATGATAAATATTTACTGGTCTATAGACAATCATTCTGGACGGAAAATCCCGCTTAGAAATATTTTTTTCGTCGTGGCGTACGCGCAGGCAAACTATCTCTTTCGGCAGGGAAATATGACCATATTTCTGTCTCGTACGTAAACGAACTAGCCCCTCTCCCCCTGAGACAGCGTTCTTTCTGCCCCTTGGGATGTTGCACCAATCACAGACAACTGTGGTTCTACCTGATAGCGATTGGTCAACGCGTCCCTCCCCCTGCCCTCCCCCAGGCCGAGGGGTGTCCAAGTTTGTCGGCGCGGTGTGGAAGATAGAATTTTGAACGACATTTTTTCTGAGGGAGAGGGTACAATGATATGATACAAAAATCTAGCCCCTTGGCAACCTTTCAATTCTCTTAGCCGCGAAACCCCGCGACCGTCCCCTAGGCCTCGCCCAGAACCACTGCTTCGGAAGCAGCAAAAAGCAACGCGAAGTGCGAAGCTGTCGGACATAGAGTCCCGTAACTACACCAATTACATGGCTTGTCGCCAAACCGATCTTCGACCTGAAGATCACGTGCAGGGATTGCACTGGAGATACCTCACGTCTTTCGACACCCAGCGTATCCCGCGAGGCGCCTGTCGGCGCGGCCTTAAATATCCGCCGGCTCGCCCCCACCCTACAAGCAGCGGGCGACACACGGCTCGCTGGCCAGCCTTTCCAGAGCTACAACCGACACCTCTTAGACTCGCATCCGCGCGCGTCCCTTTGAAGGAAATTCCCGCCGGGATTCCTGAGGGCTTTTCACCCGGCGCGGCGTGGCGCCGCCACCCTCCACCCACATCCGGCTTTACGCGGGTTTCCCCGAAGCGGCCCGACGCACCGGCGCCGGACCAGGCGACGCTACACG
>BLKR01016066.1:0-37999 GCA_011170035.1 Teleogryllus occipitalis
GTCATCACTAATTGAAAAGCGACGGCACATCTCTTTTTGTAATAGTGTGCTTTCACAGTTGCTAAATTAAGCTTTGATCACGTACGCTCCTTAAAAGATTTACAATGAACTTTTTTTTAGTGATGACAACCATATTCCTTCCCTTCTTTTTAAATTTCCTGAGTAACTGTGTGAAGATTTTCGACATTAGCATTCCTGCTTCTCTGCGGCAAACGTCTATCTCCAAAGTAATTAGAAAATTCTGTCAACCAAACATTTTTCTTTTTTTACTTTTCTGCCTCCAACGTACTTACGTAGTAAAGAGAAAATATTGTAATGTTGCAGTAGAAAGTCACCATTTTGTCAAAAAAAACTCGTCTTTTGGGCCCTGATTTCAAAAAAGTGCATAAACCTTGTTCCTATGTGTAGTAAATTACTTCATCTAACACTGATGTACTGATTCCACGTTTTGTGAATCCTTGATACTAGAAAATAGGTGTCCAAAACGCCTGACTGTTGTACGCTAGCGCCTAAACAATGCAAACTATTTTCTCCAAAATTGATATTCTCCGACCGATCCTCCCGAACTTCAGGCCCTGTGAGTTTTTGAGGCGATGTTTCGACAGCAAAATTCGTAATGTGGGCCTCACATGTCGAAAACTAGAGGTTCTACAACAGCACATACTTTCTGGCATTATTTGTTTTTTCCAATTTCCGAAGATTCAGATGATTTGATTCATATTATGCGAGAAAGTACGTGCACTACTAGTTAACCTTTCGTTGCTATTGTAACACCATTAGTTCACTTTGTTGATATCATTTCATTTAAGTTCAGTGTAGGGTACAGTGGTGTGAATAATGTGCAAGTAGTGTTGAAGGGCCTTTTCTTTCAGTTGTATTCGACGGATTCTGATTTCGAATCGATTTGCTTAAAGAAATAAATCTTCTGTCGAAGTGTTAATCGAGAAAACGTGGGAGAAACAGGATGGTTGGAAGGCAACCTTCATTAAATTGACAGAGGCCATGAGGTTGCTCAGCTTCTGCCAATGTTCTTACAATAAGAAGGGATTTCGTCATATCGTGCACTAAAGGTGGTAAAAAATATTCCTGTGTGCTTCCGAAAGTATTAGTGTCTGCGAATAAAATATGTGCGTACACTTGCGTGCATATGCGTGCGTACGCATGCATGCGTACGCGCGCAGTTTGGTTTTAATACTCCTCGGAAAAATAAATATTCAGTGTTTTGCTCCTCGTGGGAAATTGTGTTGAACAGAGCGAGCTCTCGGCAGGTTTTCTGAGGGTTTTGTCATTGCACTTACCTCTTATTCCACCATTTGTCCGTAATTAACTATCATTATTAATATCTACTCATGGTCTCGACGACCTCAACAGTTAGAGTTCCTAGACATATCGTTTATTTTTTACTGATATGTTATTGTTTTTTATTGCCTTAGTACGGAGCTCGATGTACACTATATAACTTACATGGATCGAGAGGATCTTGGTTACGAGGGAATATGAAAACAGTTGAATAGTGCTACATGTTCTTATGGAAAGAATTATGGGAGGGAACTATGAAACGTTATACCAAGTTAACATGTAGTTAATTAGTAAATATGTAAATCTGGATATTATTAGGTAAAAAATAAAATCATATACCACGGACCTTGTTTTTTTTTCCTAGGGCTTGTATCCAGCCGACAGCCGGTTGCCCTTTACGTCCCGAAGGGACGCATATTCGACCGTACACTAGACAAACACTTGCGGGCTCCTCTGATCTGGGGTCAGCAGAACGCGAGGCCCTCCGCGACAACACATACATAGAAAGTCAAGGGACAAACAGCCATGCCCAAGGCGGAACTCGAACCCGCGACCCTTCGGACCGAAGCGCTGAGTCGGTACTCGCTCTTAGCCACCTCGGCCATACAGACCACGGACCTTGTACCTGGTTCTAATGTCGGGCGACAAAAAGCCCTCGGGCGTTTTTGCGCCGCTCGATCATTGGAACCCTTACACGCCTGTAGTGCATAAATAATTGTATTTACCAAAGAGATCACAATTCCAAAAGCTCGTGCTTCTGGGTGCTCGGTAAGACAAGAGATCATATTTTCAATTGATTGTAGGATTGCTAACAATTCAAGAACCACTCTTCATTCGTAGAATATTCGTAGGTTCGATCAATTAACTTAGTTTTGAAAAATACATTGAATGAGGAATCTCAGTTTCCGGAGACGTTCCTAAAAGTTGTGCACGTAATTTAAACTATCCATTTCCATTGTAGTACATACGTTTAAGGTGGTATGTTCGTGCCAGTCGCTAGTCAAACTCTAAACCATTTATTACACCTACAGATTAACGATAGCTGGTTGTAAACGTGAACGGAGCATTTAAATAATTATTTGTAAATCGTTAAGAGAAGTATTGAATGGTTGCTCTAGAAAAATAATGTTTACTAATAAAATTAGTCTCTCGCATGATTTTTCATTTTTACAAGTTGGCCTGATATAGGTTAGGTTGACTTCGGCGCTCGAATTTTCTGTCTTCGTTGAATATTAGTACACATTGCTTACATTGAAAGTGAATTATCGTAAAATAGTTTGTGGTTGTGTGTGGTGCAACATTTTAAGTTAGTGGTTTTACCTCGTACCCCAAGAGAAACAGTGGTGACAATAGCATATGTACAGCATAACTCCTAGGCCGAGAGACAGTATTTCCGGTTGCGATGAATTTCGCAGCAGATTTTTATAAATTATTCCTTAGAAAGCCTGGTGAGGTATGTTACATTCAATACCATCTGATTCCTAAAAAAATTTACTACGCATTGAATGAAAGAAAAAAGTACTTTCACTGTATAACTTCTACAATAACAAAACATATGCCCGCGAAAGTTTTTCCATAAGAGCCTGTGCTACTATAAACTTATTAAAAAATTAGCCCGGTGAGGGCCAATTTTTTTCTTACCATCTTGGAGAATGGAGATTTTGCTTTCATTTAAAGTACATTTTGGGGGTATTTCACCGTGGTCGATCTAACGAACATTCTACCTAAAAGCAAGGTTCCTTCAGACTTTAAGCACACGTCCTTCGGCTAAGTGTAATCATGTCATAAAAATGTGTATATGGAATGCCTTGACAACGTTATTAGAAATTCATTTTGTCACTCCCATTGGCTGTTATGCCATAGTGCACTGCGTTGTCAGGTGACCGTTATGAATATGTAGTACACGCTGTAGAAAGCAAAATATGTACAACGTCCTCCACCGTGCATCGAGAAATAGAGTAACGAAAGAGACGCACCATTTTTACTTATACGTAATTTGTAGAAATTATTGGTTGCGAAAAAGTTTTTTGCTAAAACGTCAGTCCGTTCTTCCGTCTTTTTGATTGACGAGTTCTCGAAAATGAAATGGATTCCTTCCAAGTCGAGGTGTCTGCCCACCCTGTCCTCAATTTGAGAGAAGGTGTCATTAACGAAAACTTCGCGGCAGAAAATGAAAACCAGCTGCCAGGCATTCTTCTATACACAAGTCATCAATATGTATAGGATCAAGAAGAACGAAATCTGGAAGGAAATTTCCACTTTCATCTTCGCATTCGACTGTCCTTGCCTTCCAGAACGCATCTTGCCCGGATCTTATAATCTTCAGGTTCGATAGTATGTGCTTAACCTCTCTTGTAAATAATTACCAATGGTTCGGCCATACTGTCCAACGCTGCAGTCCTTCACCTCGTGTGTGGTAAGTGCAGCAAAACGACACACGAGGAAATACCCTGCTCCTCACCACTCCATTGCGTCAACTGCGAGGGCAATCGTGCAGCAAACTCCAACCAGTACTCAACCTTAATTAAAAAGACGGAGAATTAGAAAATTAGAGTGACCGACGAAGTGTAATTTTCGGAAGTTGATAGATACCAGGTAAAACACCAACCTGTGTCTGTTTCGAAAAAAATCCACCATTCATTCTAGGTCAGCCCAAAACGTGCATTCAAAAGACGCCTGCTGTTCTCGTCACATCACAATCATCGTCTTGTGACATCTTTAAGCCATTTTCGATATTGAAAAAGTATGGAGGCATGCCATTCTACAAACTTTACGCTTTTAATGCTTGTAGAGGACGATGTCCCTGCTTCTCAAAACTTATTTGTCTAACATTTCGTGGACGCCTGGGTGGCAAATAATCACATTAACCCATGGAAATGGTGTTCCGCAGGGCTCAATCTTGAGTGTTTTCTATCGAGTCAGTTGTATATGCGCTAGTCAAATTATTGCTGTAACCTTTTCTCTACCGTCTGTTCACCCAGCAGTGTTATCCGAAGGCAACTACAACTTTTTCTTAACGGATTACACGAATGGAGCGAGTCTATTGGCTTTAACTTCATTTCGAAGTCATACTTTCATTTTCACCGAGTACATTACCATCCCCAACAAACCAGACCTTTGGATTCCGGGTGCAGTGCCCCTGATCGGGTCCTAGGGTTCGACTCCCGACGGTGATGTGATTTTCGGCACTAGTTAGATCGCTGGGTCGAATTCAGTCGCTGTCTGGAGGAGAATTCTAGCGGCCGGCTGCTCTGATCGGTAGTTTTCCGAAGTTTCTCGAATCAACGCCAGGCGAATGACAGAACGCTACTATGCCGAATGCCAAAATAATACTGGCCACGGACTGCGCGCGATCTTGCCGGGCTTGCCCGGTAACCCACCAGCCGGGCCTCTGGCGCGTCGACCTATGGGTAGGAGTGGGTGAAGGAGATTCCTTGGAATCTCTGGAATTCATATAGAAAAGTCCGGCGGAAAAATACCTAGTCACGTTGCCCAGGTTCCGGCGATATTCACCTAGTTAACCTAGAGTTGTAGGCAGTGAGGAGACGGGATGAGGCCTCTGAGCCGCCCGAACCTCAGTTCGGGTGGCCCCCAGCTGGGCTCTCGGCTTCGTCGTGGCAGTGGCTGACTCTGAGCAAAGAGGAGGAACTTGTTCCTCCGGCGCATGTGACTAGCGCATTGTTTTGACTCCGGTAGTAGCCTAGATAGCTAGGAGCTCTGAGCTGGCCAGGCGGCTCGACCCAGGCATTGTATGGGGAGATTACCTGCGTGGGTTGGTTACCCTTATAGGGGGTCAACTGCGTTCTGGCGTGGCCCAGATACCAGCCCAAAGGCGAACTTGTACGTCTGCGGGGGGGCGGATAGGGGCTAGCGCCTAGGTGCCCACCCCGGGGTGAATTCCCCCTGGAAAAGTATAAGTGCGTGATAGGCGCACGTCATTAGTCCTTACATGCACACACATGCACTATACTTGCACCACACAGTGTCGGGAGCTTGGAGCATGTCCCGCTGGTGGGAGATACCTAGTTGTGGGAAACTGCGAGCCGCCGTGTAGGACGGCGCCATATCTTGCCATCCAATTGGAGAACCCCGACAACTCCCGCGATAAAAACATGCTGCACACTTATGTGACTAGTGACAGCAATTGACGCGCCTGGAACCACTTATCAATTTGAATTCCTAGGATACTGCCGCTCAATTTGGTTGAGGCCACTTACGTTTCTTTACCTTATGTTTACCATTAGTTTTTTACCATAAAGACCGGATTTTCGTGCAGTTAAACTCTCTAAAACGTGCAGTAAAAACACCGAAACTTGCATAAACATGCAATAAAAATACGAAGACTGCGAAACGGTGTTACGTAGCCTAAAAACGCCAGTGAATCCACTTCTCAACTTATTTTGTATTTTTAATGAGATATTTCAGGTGAACGACAATAATTAAGCTTGTACATATTGTTTAAACAAACCATATTTGACATTTTAAATATTATTCGCACACAAAATTAAATTAGTATAAAAACAATAAAGTACAAAAATAGAAACACCTTCAGATATAAATAATTAAGTTACTGAAGAAATGTTAATTGTTTTCATTATGCATAATTTACAATTAATATTTGCATTACATTATATATATATATATATATATATATATATATATATATATATATATATATATATATATATATATATATATCAGGTAATTCGGTTTCAGAGAGGAAAAACTTCGGTCTACAGGTATACTTGTCTGTGTGTTGAGCCTCCCTTTACGTACGTGTGCTCGCTGCTAAAATTGTCAGAAACTGCGTTCATTCTCTCTTGTACCTCGGAGGGCAACGTCTGTTCCGAGAAATTCGATGAATTTGAAACGCAGTGCAGCGTGTCGTGTTTTCCATTCGTTGCACCCTTGTGCAGGGCAAAAACGTCATCGCTCCGCAACAGAGCTGTCCCAAACGCGTGAAGGGCAGTCATGAATGGAACGGATTTCGGGACTGAGTCAGTGCGTGTGCGCTACGCGATGTGATTATAGACGGCCGTTTTGGTCTTCCGCACTGGGAGATCTCGAAAAATAAGAATTTTGAATTTTGATTGTTATAATTTTTATTATCTTAACAGAACTAGTACGAAGTCTTTTGGTAATTGTTCACTCCTTAATTCATAAATTGTTATCGTGTGATTTCTTTATTAAAAATTACCGAAAACTTCAAACGCGTATCTGTCGAAATTTCATTTCTCGTGATTTGCCAGTGATCGATACAGTGCACTAGATTTTGAACCGAAAGGCTTCTGCAGAATTATTTGATTATTGAAAACTATCAAAAAATTAACATTATCTTTTCCGCTGGCGTTTGTATGCGCGTACGAGAAACTCCATGTCGCATAGTGTATTTCGAATGATTTTGTAAGGGCATTAGTCTCCATTTTTATTTTTACTATATTAGCGTTTCGAAATTGAGACGTATCTACACTTTGATTACTAAATAGCACTGGATTTGTTAACATGAAATTATTCAAGGTTGAATTTTACGAAAACACAAATTGACTTTCCGAACTTCGCGTAAGTCACAAAAATTATTTTAAGACGTTTGTTGTTGACATGACATTGTTCGAAGGGTCCTTGCGTGACAAGATCAATTGCCTTCACAATATCTCCACGAATCCAAACCAACATTCATAACTTTCGTACCTGACCTTAAAATGGCCCGATGCAATGCAATAGTGCTCACTGGCTCCGTGTCAATACGTGAATGGAACATGGGTTCTTCGCACTGGTGCGCACTAGCTGTCAAATGGAACACGAAAGCTGCCCTGGGTGCGCACCAGTGCGGCGAATGAAAATCGCTATAAGCTTCGTGCCCGGACGTAAGGTCAAATGTGACTAGTTCTCGTGTTGGCGAGCTCGGCGAAGACTGGCAAAACGGATATATGATCCGATTGGGAAGATAGACCCCGAACATGCGTTTGCAGAGCGACTGCAACCAAGGGTCGCGGACATCTCCCTGCTGCAATAACACTGAAATTTTAATAGGAAATAGGCATCATGAAAGATACAGACGCTCAATTCTTGGGGCAACAAAATGCAGAATTGACGGCACTAGGATTTCTCAGACCGCCCGAATGCACTACTGGGCTATGCCATAATTTTTTTTAATGAAACTTAAAAAATTAAAACAAGGTGATTGTATAAAAAATATTTTATGCAATAAAACTGATAATCTTGCAAATTCGTCCAGTAAAATCCCAAAACGTGCAATTTTTAGGCAGCATTACCTCAAACGTGCAATATCGTGCAGTAATCCCCCAAACATGCAATTTCGTGCAAAATAAAACAAGTACTAGAATAACGTCCGTCTCATGATTCAAAGGGTGTAGCCGAATAAGGCGGTGAAAAGTGCCCTCAAACCAAATCGATAATTGCGATGCTCATATGAAAGAGAATACAAAAATGGCGTACATTCACAAAAAAAAAAACAACCTCCTAGGGCAATCTGTTGCAGAGATGGGAGAAACGTGTTTTGCACGTTTTATTTTTCCTCAACATCTGTTGCGTGTATCAGGCTGAAAAAAAAAATTAGAGAAACGGGGAAACTTAGGTCAATTTAAAGGTTGTTTTTTTTTTCAACGAATTTTGATGCCAAATTCATATAGAAAATAATTTTTTGAAATTCATTTTCGACGTGATAACGTTGGAGTACTGTCTCAATTTTCCTCCTAAAATGGGTCTTATAACATTCTGTAACATTTTTTGTTGTTGAGATTTTTAAACGTGGACGGTAGTGAAAAAATAATAAAACCAATTGTTTTCGGTTTAAACATTTGAAATTCGCCCCAAAACTTGATTGGAAAAACTTGTTTCGACAATATTTAAACAGTTTATATTATAATGGCTGTAGGCACGTTGACAATATCGTTTCCCTCCGTTCCGATATTCGCAAGGTGGAAAGAGATGGGTGGGCTCCTCCGGATTTTTGCTCGTTTTGCAATGTACCTGTTTCCGCCACGAACCATGTGACCACTTCGTTTAAAAGCGAGATCAGATGTCGGCCGCCACGTTTCATGGAATGCCAGAAGTGTTGAGAAACATTTTAAGTGGCATAAATGGACAATTTTCAACTGTAACCGACCAAAAATAACACGATGGAAGAGTAATTGAAATAAAAGATGTAATATTTAAAAAAGTACTTACCTGTTTCTGTTTCAATGACTTGTATCTGTGATAATTTTGGCATCAAAAATTCACGCTAATATTATGAACGTACACTGGTGCCTGAAGCTGGGTGCTGGATTGACTGAAGTGGGATGCACAAGAGGCCACCCATCTCTTTACATCCTGTATTTCCTCCATACTTTCCGCCAAGGATATTCCGATGTAACACCTATAAGATTTCGAGTTCATATGTTGTATTTAAATCTATTTTTAAATATCGGTTAAACCGTTTTTTCCAATCGCATTTAGGCGCGAATTTCAAATTCTTAAACTGAAAAAATTGATTGTTTCACTACAGTTCATTGTTTAAAAATCTGAAAAAAAAAGTCATAGAATGTTATAAGTCCCATTTTAAGGGAAAAAATTGAGACAGTACTCCGTTATCACGCCGAAAATGAATTTCAAAAATTTATTTATGTTTTCTGTATGAATTTGGCATCAAAATTCCTTTAAAAAATCTTTAAATTGACCTATGTTGATTTTGTTGACATTGATCTCTGTAATTTTTTCCAGCCTGATACACGCGATAGACGTTGAGGAAAAAATAAAATATGCAAAAGACTTTCTCGTTTATCTCTGCAACAGATTGCCCTAGGAGGCTGATTTTTTGTGAATCTACGTCATTTTGTATTCTTTCATATGAGCATCGCGATTATCGATTTGGTTTGGGGGCACTTTTCACCACCTTATTCGGCTATACCCTTCCTGTCAAGGTTTCGTCCAATTTCATGTTAGCAAACAAGATGCAGTAACCTGGGAATCCGGTCTTTACGCATAACAAATCGCGTACTTGACGCAATCACGCAAGCTGCAAACAGGATTCATCTCTCCGTTGAGCGTCATTCTCACCCTCGGTGCGGTCCCCGCATGACGCGGAGTGGCCTTGTCTTCTGCGATTAAATAGTACTCATTCGCTCTGTGCGGAACTGTTGTAGCGTAGTAGAGTTTTTGCAAGACGGGAAATCCATTGTCTTAGTACGTAAACATTATCGTCAATAGGAATTAACGTATCTTCAGAAAAATGAGTTTTTGCATGTCGTATAATCGAAATCATACGTTAAAACTAGGAAACAATTGGAATGAATACCTCTAACATGATCTAATAGATTTTATTGTACATCGGTGTATCTCTGAAACCATTTTTCCTTTCATAAGCATTACAAGATAGTATGATACGGCACCAATATGAAATCGAAGGAATCTCAATATATGCATAACCTCCAAATCCTTAACAATTACGTTAGTTTATTTCCGACATATTTGAATTAACTTAAAAACAATAGCCATTAAGTTCCTGCCCTATTATAGTGGTAATATGGTTATTGTATTTTTATTACTTCCATACTTATTGTGTGTTAGTGTTGAATTCGTGTTTAGAAGGGGTGTCGAAAACTGTGTCAAGTGTAAGTTACGAACACATTTGTCGTAGACGACAAAACAGGGAGAATGTCGGGACCCGTTAATCGAAATCCCGTCATTTGATGCCGGCGCCTGCGCAGTTTAGTGCTCCACAGAGTTATCGTGTTACGTCTTTCAAATAAACGACTTGCAAAACCTCTCTAGTTTATTGATCAGCTTCCCGTTTAACCCTTCATCCTGTAAATCGCCTATCGCTACAGTCGCATCGAGTGCCGCTTGGTCTTGGACAAACGTTGTCACAACCATCTTCGAATAGAAGACGTGATATCTTGCCGGATACGCGTGGGACCCAGGTTCGGTCCAATCCGACAGGTTTCCTCCAAGTATCGATCCTCTTTTGCTCTGAGATCTCAAACTCCAGGTATCCGTTCTCAGTAGTTACTGGAAATAATCATCCTTCCTTTCCACGTAATACCCATGCGTAACCCTCCGTTAAACTCCGTTATTCTACTATTGATAAAGATCTTGCAACCATCTCAAACTCGCGTCTTCGTCTTCAGTGTATCAGAACATTTCTATGTGTCGAAGGGAGGATATCCTTACTTTCACATACACTTGTGTATATGGCTTGTGCATTCCATTGTAGATCGGTCTTTCGATCTTTCCGTATTCATCCATTCAATGGCCTTTTCTGTGTCGAGACATTCGCTGGGCTTCAGGCCCTAAAGTACGTCGAATCAGATTCAGGGCGAATAAGTGTAAACAATGGTTCCTCAAGTGCGTCGGAGAGTTTTATTTTTGGACGTACTGTACATGAATCCTTAACATTTTCAAACTGTTCTCAAAAATGGCTCCACACTTTCTATTTTTTGGATAAAGCAAAGTACGTTTGTAAAAATGACGCAAATCCCACTTTTATTGAACTGTCTGAATTTTTGAAGATTGAAAAAAGTTCAACATTTTTTTGGGCGTCTTCTTTAAAGTACAGTCTTGAAGATAGTTTTCCTTAATGAAATTGTTCTTTTAAGTCAAAAATGTCAATAAAAAAATGACTGTGTTCGAGTCCTGATGGTGTATTTTCGTCACTAGTGTATAGCTGGGTCGAATTCAGCCGCGCGATCTTTCCTTCTTTTTCCTTGTGCTCTGCCCTTACACACACTTCCATACACTACATTGAACCACCTGTTCGGTGACAACAGTGGGGGGAAAATGTTGGGGAATATCCAGGACATCTAAGACAACCTGCTGAGGGAGATATGTAGGGGAATATCCCGCAAGCCGCCGTGTTGGTCGGCGTTGGATCTCACCATGTAGCAAGGGAGAAACACGGCCTCATCCCGGGATACACATACAGTAATGACAATAGCAGTACCCGGGAACAACCTCTTACCTGTAATCAACGCCATTTTTGGCTATCCTGCCACAGTATCAACCTCATGAATTTTAAAAGGGTAAGTGTGGATTGATTTAGCCAACATAATAGAACTAATGATTTTTTGTAAGATGTACAACGAATATCCACGAGTGGAAAGGCGTCGTGTTTACAAATCATGCCTTAAATACATAAACTGCTTGTAAGGCCCAATGACGCTTCGGTCTACGCGATTAACACAAAACAGCCTGGAGACTGTCCCACGCATAATTTATCTAAACATTCAGGCAAATTCGCTTGATCGGATGTTACCATCGGTGAGAGTTCGCACGAGATATGTACCCACGCCGACCGTGAAAGTGCGAGGGAGACACTGGACCTTGGCAGTAAAGCCATCTCCGCATACAATCGCTCATCAGGAAACGAGTAGCCCAATGCGAGCTAGGTATTGTAATCGCCCAGAAATGTATTATACCTTCATTAGTAATATGTTTCATTGGGTTTCTTGAATGTTTTCTTACACGAAATGTAAATGTATTTGCGTGCGCGCGCGCTTGTGTAGGCTGGATGTCGAAAAGCTAGGAAGTCGATGTTCTTGAGACGGCACTCATTGAAGCCGTCTCCCTCTGTGTCAGCAGAGACCAGAGATTCCTCGTGCGAACTCCACGAGTGTATTGGAAGTTTGCTATTCGAGAATGTACCCGCAAATGTCCATTGTACGAATGGTACTTAATAAGATTACCCAGTAAAAATGAAATTATCTCCAGCAGTGTTTCAAAAATGCCTAATAATGAAACTCGCACTTTCAGTGCATGCCGCGTCCAATGGATGACTCCAAAGCTTATCGTATAGAAAGATATTTTTTTAGATACACTGCCCTGATTTGGACTTGCCATATCTATTGTTAAACTCTATTGGGGTTAATTTCATGAGTGGAATAATCACCGAAAACAGTTTATCTGAGATATCTTGAGTGAATATATCATTTCCCCTTATCGTTTCGTATGTAAGCATTTTTCTTTATCGACGTCTTGGTCTTGAATACACACAAGTTGAACACACGTTCATTGAATACTTGCAGAGTTTCCTTTAATTTTCCATGTTGTATTTACTGGACATTACTGATATTATTACATTTTCTGACCAAAGTAGTCATTCACATCCACTTTCCTGAAATTTTTGTTAAGAAATAGGAATACATTTGGTATATTGCTGTACGTAGAAATGAAAGTGTTAAAGTATTGTAACTTGTCAAAGTATTAAAAATTAAATCTTCGAACTTACCCCCCCCCCCCTCCAAATTCAAATGAGTAAATGCGCATCACGACAGTCCCCTACGGTCGACTGAGCAAATGATTGGGAAGCTGCGGTTACCATTCCGCAGTGTCAGGAATTTGAGGAATGGTTTTAACATTTTTGAGTTTGCGGCACCTACTGGGATCGAATTCTTGGAACCACGGATACCACAGCGCTGTTCAGTGGTTTCAGTGGTGTCCCCGATTCTCGTGTTATGCCAGAGCAGCAACTTACACAACGGACCGCGCGCAAACTTTCCGATTCTTTCCTTTCCCGACCCCAGACGTCATAACCATAGAAAAAAACAACAGTCAAATCAAATTGTCAGAAAATATTCCATTATGCTAAAATAACAAGGTTCTCGAATCATCTTTATTATCAAAGTTATCATGAATATCGTCAAAGTAACCTCTTTGTCATTAAGATCTGCATTTGTTAGTTTCTAATGACATATTCATCTTTCCATTCTTGATCAAGGATATCTTTTGATGTGTTTTGCTGGTAACATGCCGTTTCTGTTCTCTGATTTCTAATTTACTTCTCTGACAATCACCAGATCTTGCAGATCTGGAGTTGTTTGTAGTTCGGAAGTGGCATCAGCTGTGGCCACATTCAAAGAAACTGTTGTAATTAAGCCACTGTGGTAAACTATTTCATTAAGTGATGGAATTAAAATATAGTATTGTTCCAGCACTGTTCTTTTTCAACATTTTTTTTGCATCTTTCCAATCTCAGAATAAGATTTTCCCCTTTAGAAACATTTTTCTTTAACACTTATTGCCTTGCTTTTCTTCCTATTTTTGTTAAAAAATTTGTGGTATTTTTTTCTTCAAATTATCACTGAGACTACTCAGCTTGCACAACAGTTAAACTGTCTTGCCTTTGATTAATGCAGGCAAGTGGATGCAGTCAAGGTAAATTCTGTCATTATTAGATCTTTAGATGATACTTTTTTCGTATTCTATTATTCACTTTAATGTACTCTTTTACATCTTCTACGTTTTGATAGGTTATTTTATATCAATGACAAAAGTACTCTTAAACCATTAAACATTATGATGTACCAAGACATTTAAACAATACGCTACAGCAAGGTTTTCATCGGTTAATTGGTGTTAAATTTATTAAAGTTTATTATATGAAATGTAAATTTTATCTTAAATGTCTGGGAACTAATACTTTGCCCATGTTATGTATGCATGCATGTGTGCGTGTCTGCATGTATGCGGGCGTGCATGTATGCGGGCGTGCATGTATGCGTGCGTGCGTGTATGCGTGCGTGCGTGTATGCGTGCGTGCGTGTATGCGTGCGTGCGTGTATGCGTGCGTGCGTGTATGCGTGCGTGCGTGCCTGCGTGCGTGTGTGTGCCCGCGTGCGTGTGTGTGCCCGCGTGCGTGTGTGTGCCCGCGTGCGTGTGTGCCCCGCGTGTGTGTGTGCCTGCCCGCGTGCGTGTGTGTGTGCCCGCGTGCGGTGTGTGTGCCCGTGCGTGTGTGTGTGCCCGCGTGCGTGTGTGTGTGCCCGCGTGCGTGTGTGTGTGCCCGCGTGCGTGTGTGTGTGCCCGCGTGCGTGTGTGTGTGCCCGCGTGCGTGTGTGTGTGCCCGCGTGCGTGTGTGTGTGCCCGCGTGCGTGTGTGTGTGCCCGCGCGCGTGTGTGTGTGCCCGCGCGCGTGTGTGTGCCCGCGTGCGTGTGTGTGCCCGCGTGGATGCGTGCGTGGATGCGTGCGTGCGTGCATATATGCGTGCGTGCGCGTGGATGGGTGCGTGTGGGTGGATGCATGCATGGATCTATAACATCTAGTACCTATTCCCCATTGATTTTCACAGTCCTGTTTAATGTTTATTAAAAACTCTTACCGATACATGCTTGATTTCAAAATTGTTACTCTAGCTCTACTGGCCATTTTGCTAGGATCAGCGTTCTGTATATAAATCTAACAGTTCAAAAGTGGTAGGTGGTGGATTCAGACTTCTCTGAATTAAATGTTTTGTATTTAGTTGGTTTCTGGTGATCAGTGTTTCAGTAGGAGCTCATTTAACCTTTCTTTTGCTTGAGGTTTTGCTGTTCAAATTTGAACACTCATTCAAGAGATTTTGTCGAAAAACACTAAGTTTTGAGTACAATCTCTTGTGAGTAGACTGTGAATAAGTATGGTTTCTTTAGATCCATGCTCCCAAGTGGACTTCCTTTTACAAACACGTTTTATTTCTTACGTGTATCGAAGACTAAGCACTTGCGTCTGAGATATACCCAAAACAGACAAGTCCTGATTAGCCTCTGCCCTTTAATATTAAAAAGCCGGCGGCGCTAGCCGAATGCGTTTACTACGCTCCGTGAAGTCACGAAGGTTAAGCGCATTCGAGACTCGCGGGTTCGTGGTTGGGTGACCGGCCAGGAACCCCGGGATCTAACGGCGTCGAGCCCCTGGCCGAAGGGATAAAAGGCACTGACTGACTGACGACGTGACGAGACTTGACAATTATTAATAAGTAAAAGCACATTAATGGAGGATTACTCCCCAGTGCAAAGCGCTCAACGCCCCTTAAGGGGCTTGGAGGCGTTGCGTCAAGATGTAGACGCAACAAATTAAAAAAAAAATCATTGATTGAGTTGCTAGTATTAACCATCGAATATAGTTACATTCAATTTTTATGTGTGTAGTTACACATGTTTGAATTCACCATTCTCTAATAACACTTGCGAGTATTTTCAAGGTTCTTGTTCTGAATTCAAGCAGGAATCTAGTTGAAAAATGAAAATTAAAAGAATAAGTAAAACAAATCAGGACTAATGTAGTCTAATATGCTATATAATATTGGGGGGGGGGGGAGGATTGTATTGGTATATCAAGTCTCAGAAAATAAAATTTTTATATACTTTAAACTAGCTGGGATGTATGACCTTTGTGGGGGAAAAACAGAGTATAAATATCTCAATTCTTTAGCTTCAAACAAGTTGCCAATACTGATGTATCGCTCAATTTAGGAAAGATTTCAGATAAAGAAAGTAAAGTCTTCAGCTATGTATTATAATGTTATTTATTTTTAGCTCTATCTTTATGAAGGTTTGTGTTAGTATAAAATTTTAGCGAATGTACATGAAAAACATGGAAATGGGTACAGCCATTTTCGCCGACTGCAGCACTTATGTGGGCTGCAAATCAGCATATGAAATGTGACTGTATGCTTTGTTTTTATTGCTTTTTGGCTTGCTGGATCGAGAATAAATGTTTCAAATATATCTTTTAATATACCTATGAAACCGCTACTATTACCACTTAATATTGAAAATATATTGTTCAATTTAGAGAAAGCCTTTTGGTTCTTGTGATCCATTAAAAGTGCTACTGCCATGTTTGTAGCAGTGTCATGGAGTAGGATATTTTAACTTTCCTGATAATTCTTCACATTTGCAACACGTATCAATTTGGGGCTAACGGAGCTTTCTAAAAAAGTTTTCATTGAACGTTTTTATATAAAATCCATCATGAAGGGTATTTCATTTCTGGATTCAGTGACAAATATGTTTCTCATCTAATTTTTACATTGAGGTACGCGCTTAATAACTGATGATACTCGGCACCAGGCAACGCATTAACAGGCATATCCAGGTTAAATGGAGTTTTTCAATTTTACTGAAATCAACCTTGTAAGCAAGCTGAAAGGATACGAGAGATTTTTCTCTCAATACATGGTCATTAATTTGTGCATTGTTTTTTCATTCAGCAATAAAGGATTTCATCAAAAACGTGCACATGTGGAGATTTGCGAATTCCTGATCACATTACTATTCTTTGAGAGTAAAAATAAAACATTTTTTTTTGTGTTTGTTTACCAGTTTTATGCTAAAAACACAAAGTTAAAAAATTACATTGCATTCTCAAGTGGAGTGGCCAAATTAATCATTCATGTAATGTTGCATGAGGGTGCTCAGTAATTGTGAGTGTTGCAGTTGTGATAGTGCAATTGTGACTCATTTTTTTGTTGTCGAATGAACATAGAAAGGAGTTTTTGAGTTACAATTAGTCTTCCTTGAAACAGACAATATGGTGTTAAGGTGATGATGATGTGGTTACCCATTCCAGCAAATGCAGCACAATCACCTTAGCAAGAATTATATTGAATATTTGATCATTATTATGTTGGTACCATTTTGAAAAGTATAAAATCAATTCAAAGTGTTGGTGTGGTGTTACAAATCTCTTGAGTAGATTTAGGGAGAAAAGGTTTTTAGAAAACTCTGGCTATGAGAAAATGTATGGAGACAATAAAGTATATTGAATAGGGCATGTTCAAGATTTGAGGTGTCGGGATGTAAATGTGGTGGTGTCCACATTTTGGGTAAAATAGAGATTATTAACCTTTATGAAGGTGATAGTGCAGATCTCTCCTTATTCTAAGTGATTTTGAAAATGGACATCAAAGGCAATGATTTGCTCTTACATTATGACAATTACTTTTTCATGTGAAACTGTGATATCAAATAGAATTTTTGTGCGAAATGTGATATGTCAGTTGCTATTATTTAAACCCAAATGCCTCATTTAGTTCTTTCAATGTTTCACTTTTTCTGTTAAAGTAATTAAATTTAATTAACGTTTCAGCGAATTGGAATTTTTTAATTGTTTTAAAGAACAGACTTTATTCAGCTCATAAGTGTGAATTTGATTGCCATTAATATACTATAGGCTTCAATTTTGAGTGAGTCAAGATGAGAGTGAAGAAGATAAAACCAAGAGTGCTACATTTAAGAAGATAAAAATTCATGATGTTTCTTACAGACTTTATTATATAATTGTACTCTCAAAGAAATAAGTATGTTTAGTTGCATTGTTGAAAAATTGGTTTCTCTTGAATATCATACCTTTTGTTTGAAATGTAAGCTACAAATGCTGTTGCCTTAATTACTCTGAACTGCCATGTGCTATATTTTTTGAATTGAAGTTAAAAACAAATATTTTTGTTGCTCCAATGTAATATTTATTATAGTTTTTGACAGTTAATTTTCTGTATTCCTGATTATTTTTTCTTTTCTACTTTCTTGAGATTTAAGAAGTTTCCTTTGTTTAATTATTTCTCTGAGGTAAATTTTTAATGTAAATGGTTACTGTATTGAGTTTTGTTAGTTTGGAATCAATGAAATAATTATGAATTTTAGAAATTATGTGAAGTTTTTGCAATTTTTGGGTTGTAAAAGATGTTTTCAAATTTATTTATTTTTGAATAAAATATTTTCTGTTCTAGGCCATGGTAGCCTGTTATCCTGGGAATGGAACTCATTACGTTAAACATGTTGACAATCCAAATAGGGATGGACGGTGCATCACTGCCATTTACTATTTAAACAAGGATTGGGATGTAAAAGTAAGTCAGAATAGTGTCTGATTACAATATTAATACTTGTGATGTTGACTCATATACAATGTAAATAATTACAGCATATAAACTGTTGACTCAACTACATACTGGTTTCTTTAAAACTTTACAACAGGTTTCTTTAAAACTTTACAGCTGGTGTTTCTTTAAAACTTTACAACTGGCTTCTTTAAAATAGTGTAGAAGTCAATAAATATTAATTACAAACATCTTTCAATGAACCATAGAATGATACTTTTATGTATACTACATTCTGAATTTCTTGAACATAGTTTGTCATACATATCAATGCTCTTTTGCATTCAGGCCGAAGGGTGATGAGAATCATGTTGATTTATTCCACCCCATGTTTTTTTTCCCAGTCCATTACTAGTCTCAAATTTTGATGATACATGTGACATTACAAGGCCCCGTTTCCCGGGGACAGTCACCGGTTTAAGAATCCCCCCGAATGTCCCCGACTTTCAATTAATGTTTCCCAACATACATTTAAAATGTATATTTATTGGACAACTCTAATTATTCTGTTACATTTTTTAATGAATTAGTTTTGCATATCAATAGTTTCTTAAGACACTTCTCCATCATGCTGCTAAGTATTGTGTGTAAAACTTACGTTTCTCCTATCCTTACCCTTTTTCTTTCAACGGTATCCAAAAACCGTTGAATCCTATCTTGAACTATAAGGCTAAACAAGAAAACTTTCCCTTCCTGAAAAATTGTCATGGAAAATAGGTCACTTTGGAAATTGATATAGGTCACTTTGAAAATTGGTATAGGTCACTTTGAAAATTGGTATAGGTCACTTTGGAAATTGGTATAGGTCACTTTGGAAATTGGTATAGGTCACTTTGGAAATTGGTATAGGTCACTTTGGAAACTGGTATAGGTCACTTTGGAAACTGGTATAGGTCACTTTGTAATTGTAATCTTTTGATAGCATTAGCCAAAAAATGCTTTGCTCAACCCATTAACACCCAAATTAATTTTGTGGGTAAAGCGATCGTCCATTGTCGCCACGTTGATGCGCGCAGTCATCGTTGGAGCTCTCTGGTAACACGTTTTTGCAACTTTCAGTGCTAATCCATTGTTGTGTTGCTAAAATATTCTATTAGAGCTTTCCAAAGTGCTAACAGCTGCTTATATGAGCATGATAATGAATAAAAACTTGCTTATAGGTTTCATTTAGAATGCCTATGTCTATTAAAGAAATAAAATTTGCAAATTATTGCAAAAGAGACAGTTGACCAGAAATGCGCGAAATATTGTTTATACAGACGAGAAAATAGTACTTGATGTGAAACCAACGAGGCGATATTTTGACAATTTCAGTGATTGTTAAAGTAGCATAAATCATCGTAAACTATAAAGTATTTTCATTTGTGAAGGAAAAATGCCTACATTATTATTTTTTTCTGTTCCTGATTGTCTTTTAACATTCTCCGTTATTGAGACTTTGCAAAGGTTAAGAAATGTTAATAAAATTATAATGTTGTTAATTATAATTTAAACTATATTAATGGTTACTGATACAAGTAGCTATTTAATCAAAATATCGCCTCACTGCTATCACGGCTACTATCAGTTTAAAGTATGTGTTCATCTCGATTAACTAATTGTTTTATTACAGCAAATACTTTATTTATTTTTAACAACTATGCAGTATTATAATACTACATGAAGGTGCAAAAGTGTTTCCAACTAGCAAATGTTCTCTATCTGCGCTGGATAGGATATCTGCTTCAGGTCCTTAAGAGTTATCATGTCAGTCACCGTACCCCTGCAGCTCCAGCTTCAGTTACACAACCTCCCTGTCACTTAAAATTGAACACGCATTTGCAATTTCCAAAAAATCAGAGATTTGCATCTACATTATTTTAAGATTTAGTTTTATAGAACATTTTTAATTAAAGAAAAAACCTCGATCATCGATACTGTAGTTCTACGAAATTAGTTTTTACTTCTTCGCCTTACTTCGGTACTTACGTCCGTCTCTGTCCTTCCTCAAGGACAACTGTCCCAGTAATACAACCCCAAACTTCTGTTCCAGTAATACAACACTCTTTTCCGTGTATTCAGGAGGGCAAGAAAGTAAAAAAGAATAGTGTTTTGAAGGTATAGCTCCTCTCCATGCAATTCTAGGTCACATTAATGTTCAAAGAAGCCAATTCAGAACATTGCGCTTTAACAAAGGACGCCATATATAACTCCTTCAAATGATTTGATGTGACATACGTTTTACAAATAAAAAAATAGTTGAAAAAATGTTCAAAAATTGCAAATTAGACAAGCACGTACAGACACGTCCGGTTTATTTACGAGTATTGAATTGTAGTTGTGAGTAGAAGTGCTTCAAATGATTTTCAGTAAAGTTTCTCGTATCCTCAATAGTTTTCTGCAACAACGCATTCATCAAATTAATATACCTGCACGCGATTCAAACTCTTTCGTTTTACCCTGAAATAATGAATCTGTACACGTCATTTAACGACCTCGGCCGTCCAGGGCAGACATGGTCTGTAAACAACTATATTAAACAAGATGGTTTAAACGATTACATAACTTTCTCTTCTTACGAAGAACTTCGCAAGGCGAGAAAGTAATAATAATTTCGGAACCGTTAGGGTAATCTAAGTTAGTCCCATGGGTACTGGTTACTATATTATATTTAAATTTCATGTTGATTATTAATTATTTTATTTAAATCTGTTCATACACATGCACAGAAAGGAAACGATTGAAATGTTTCACAAAGCCAACAGACGTGAAAAATTGCTTAAACGTTGAAAGTTCGAAAATCACGTAGACACTTCCAATTTATTTATCTTAATTAATGTTATTTGTGATTACTTAATGGTTTTCAAAAAAGTTTCTGGAATTCTCAACAATTTTCTGTGGCAACTGAGAATTGTGACAAATAAACCTTGAGCCAGGCACGAACCAATGAACCTTCCCTCCGAAGAGCTGATTTTGTTCCCACCAATTGACCATCTCAGCCACCTGGGAGGGACATGGGATTTACACATGGAAGGGACTTTGTGGTTTCAGTTTGAGAGCCAAAAAAATTGAAAAAATGTGAAAAAATGTCCTATGGGCAGCAAGAGATGGCAGCTGGAAAAGGAATATGGTATAACCCAAAAGCTAGTTGAGACTAAAGAGTTTAGAAAACTAACTACACCGAGAAAGTCTGTGCTGTAGAATGCCACAATGTCATGCAGGTTTTGAGAAAATATTTTTTTTTAAATTGCATAAATTTCATACACAAATTAGCGAAATCAGATTTTTTAAATTTTATTTATTATTATTATTATTATTATTATTATTATTATTATTACTATATTATTATTATTATTACTATATTATTATTATTATTATTATTATTATTATTACTATATTATTATTATTATTACTTTTTTTTTTATTTTTAAATTGTACATGACCTGTTTTAAAGATCAGATCATGCATGCTTGAACTTGTTCTACTGCTGCCTCGAGCAATTCAGGAGAAAATCAGAACTAATTTTATATACTATGGACCTTTTAAAATAAAAAGAAGCTAACTCTTCTGAATACATTGAAAAATTAACTTTTAACCAGCTAGATGGCCAAAATTACCGTGTCAGTACTTAAACCTTCTGTGCCAAAGTGGTCAGAGGCAATCTGAGACCACTTTGGTAGACCTACCCTAAACATTGTGAGATTTTCACCAAAAGTGGTGATCAATCTGGCTGATGTTGTGACTCCTTGAATTTGAAACATATATTTTATTTTTAGGGAGTACTTTGAAGCCCTAACGATATTTTTGAAATTTTCTCAAAAATAACTTTTTTCTTTAAAATTTTTACTTGTAAGTAATGTGATCTTGTAAATCTGGCATATGTCCAATTTTCACTTAAACTTCTGAAGTTTGGAAATTGCAAAAGTTCAAAAATTTTCACCTTCCTCCACCATCTGCATTTTGGAAGAGAAAATATTTTTCTTAACAAATTCTGTTCTTGAAATTTGTACCGTATAATTTTGAAACTGCATAATTTAGTACTTCTTTTTTCCCCTCGAAAACGTGATATACCTTCGTTTGAGCATAAAAAGGCAAGTTTTTAGAATTGTAATTTTTCATGATGTCATAGGTTCTATTTTCATTAAAACCTCAAGGATATTGAAAATTAACAAAGGTTTTTTCCCAAACTTGCTTTAGTAGTTGTTGAAGGAGGTGCAAACAATTTTTTAACTTTTGCAATTTTTGGAAATTCAGAGATTTGAATGACAGTTGGATTTGTGCCATTATTATAAGCCTACATTCCTCTAATGTAGCAAAATAAAATTAAAGCGACTAGATGGTCTAAAGCACTGTGTAATTTCTTGCATTATTTGTAACAGTTTCATGAATTATAATACCACTTGGATCCACGAAATGTTTGCCCCCATTGTCATCTGGTATACTAGATATACTCGTAGCATGTTAAACCTAAATATGCGAGTTCCACAGCCAGAGACCACATAACAATCTTCCTGCTTTGAAAAAAAAAAAAATTGGACAGGTGAAACTTCTATTTTCAAAAAAATGTACCTGGCATTATTTAAAGATCTACTTTTTCTATTTTCATTTAGGAAACTGGTGTTGCTGCATCACATACTTTACATAAATTGGAAAAGTTATATATCTTTGATCCTGGTGAATGAGCTGATAAGTCATAATCCCTTAGTTTTACAGAGGAGCAAAAAACTATTTTCAACTGAAGTGAATGAAGAACTAATGATATTGAAACGAAGGTGATATTAAAACGAAACTATTTGTGTGCAGGTTTTGTCTGAATATAATGTTATTGCCTTTAACGTTGTTAATGTTATTGCCTTTAACATTGAGGAAGCCTCCGACAAGGTTTCTGATCTTGTGGCTGTCGATAATTTGCTATCCAAAGTTGAGGGTATGGCCAGAGCAGTTTCAGCTGCCCGTTTTGGTAAACCTTGTACTGCTGGAACGAGACCGATTAAAATTTCTTTTTCTAAATTGAAGGAAGAACTGGAAGGCAGATTTGCTAATGGTAAGAATAACCTGTGTATCTGCTACATTAAAAGTAGCCTTATGATTACAGAGCGTCGAAAAAACAGATAAATGGTGGTATCCTTTCTAGCTCGCCCGCATTATCTGTATGTTTCCAGAACGTTAGAGGGCTACGTACAAAGACTGATGAGCTGATTAACTCATTTATTTATGCTGGCATGATGTATGATATTACTATTTTGGTAGAAACCTGGCTACACAGTGTGTTTGCTGATAGTGAACTTTATCTTTGAGGATATACTGTTTATAGATGTGACAGAAATATTACGTCAAGCTGTAATGCAAGGGGTGGAGGTGTACTTATTGCTGTTTGAGATTTTTTATCGGATAAGCTAAGAATATCAAATCTGATTGAACATCTACTTATTCATGTTACTCTGGGTGATCTCAACCTCAGTGCAGTATACTTTCCACCAAAATCTGGAACATCCCTGTAAGAGATTTATGGACATGATTTTCAAGACATCTTAGAGCAGTTTCCAGATTCGAAATTTCTTTTCATTGGTGATTTCAACATGGTTGGTTTTGACTGGTCCGTACTGACAGGGGAAGAGCCTGCTTGTACTTATTCTTCATCAGTTCCCTCACATATTATGAATTCAGCTCTCTGTATTGTTGAAGTTTTATTGGAGGTGAATGTTGTACAAAAAAATGATATTGTAACTGTCATGGGTAACTTGTTGGACTTTGTATTTTCTAACTATGATATTGTTGTGATTGTGCAATCCATAGACGCCTTCATCACCTGTAATATGTATCATCCTCCGCTGCTTGTTAAACTACCTGGCATTATGTATCAGCCTCGGAGTAGACAGATTTCTCTTCCTTTTTATGATTTTTATAAAGGCGACTATGCTTCAATTATCGGTGCTCTGAACTCTCTTGATTGGGATGTTTTTCTGAATGATAATGATATTAATGTCAATGTTGATCTGTTTTACGACGTCTTATATGAAACTATTGATAAGTATGTACCTCGCCATTGTGCTGCTCCCTCTACGTTTCCTGTGCGGTATTCTAGACAGCTCGTTGCTTGTATTTATGAGAGAAAAAAAAATGCGTAAACAATATATACAGATGAAGTCACAAATTGCCTATTCTATTTTTTCGATATTGAGGGCAAATTCCTGCAATCTAGATGCTACTCAAGACATATAAACAATACTGAAAATTCTATTTCTTTGAATATGAACGTTTTTTGGAAATTTACTAAGTTGTTATCTGGAAAAGATGATTACCCATTCAACATGCACTATGGCTCGAGTACCAGTTGCGGTATTAAGGAATCTGCTAATTTATTTGCAAATTTTTTTGGTGATGTTAACTCCTCTATTGTTACTTCCAACGTTACACCAGTTACTGAGAATAAGTATATTATCTCCTCATTTACATCTGAGACATATTTTATATCCTAATTAACTATTTTCAATGAAATTGTAAAGCTTGATGCGAACAAGATGGCTTTCCCAATTACCGTATGGAAAACAGTGTTTACGCTATTTCACATCCACTTTGGCTTCAATAGATTCTTGATTGGTAAATGAAAGATAACATCGTAAAATCCTCCCTACTTTTAAGAAGGGTGATAAAGCTAATGTCTCCAACTATAGACCTATCACTCTTTTAAGCGCCATTCTTAAGATTTTTGAAAAAATTATATCTGGTTACGTATTTTCAGATTTAAAGACATTTATATCACCTGCGCAACATGGTTTCATGTCTATTAGATGCTTACAACATAGGTTTTATGCCTGTTAAAAATTCAGTCCTTTTGCAGAAAGCAATTTGTGAGGCTATGTCAAGAGGAGAGCAACTAGATGTAATTTATACTGATTTTTGGAAGGTCTTCGATCTTATAAACCATGTTATCTTACTTGCGAAATTAAGGGAGCTTGGGATAGAAGGAGATTTGTTAAATTGGATTGGTAATTACTTGACAGACAGCTTGTTTGTATTAAAGGCTACTCATTGGACACCTTTGATGTAACTAGTGGAGTTCCGCAGGGTTCACATCTTGGGCCCCTACTGTTCAATCATTTTATAAATGACCTACCAGGGTATATATCCGATAGTTGATGTCTGCTTTATGCGGATGACGTGAAATTGTATAGGGTTGTCATCAACAATGATGATGTTACTTTGCACCAGCGAGATCTTTGTAATTTGCAGACATGGTGCAAGAAAAATTATATGAAGCTAAGTGTGGTGAAATGCTTTTTTATGTCATTTACTAGAAAAAGGAATAAAATAATAGCATATTATAAAATTGCAGATGAAACCTTGAACAGAGTTGAATGTATGAGTGACCTGGGTATCACATTTGATGACCAGCTGACTTTTGGGAATCATATTCAGGGCATTATTTCCAAGGCATTGAGAATATGGGGTATGACCTTCCTTGTGGAACTATGCAGTTTCGATCTGCCATGACCCTTTGGGTTCTTAATCCAGCACTTGTTAGCCCAATTCTTCAGTATGCATCGCCTGGTTGGAACCCGCATACAAAATCGAGTATATCAGCCTTTGAAAGGGTTCAACATAAGTTCCTGCGGGTTTTTGCCCTTAGAATTGGCCTGACAATGGCCCCTGACAATCATGACTAATGTCATTCTATTACGATCTAAATTAAATAATCTTCATTGTAGAAGAAAGCATGCTGATATTTATTTCCTATGTGATATTTTGTTGGATAAAATAGACTGCACAGATATTCTTTATTGTATACTGTTTAGAATACCAAAGCGAATCTTTAGGAGAAAGACTTCCTTTTTAGTTGACACGTCTGCGAGTAACTATTGCGCTAATGAGACGATGAATCATATTTGTGGTTTGGCAAATAGCTTGGGCGCTGATTATGATACTTTGACAACTGGAAATAATGCCTTTCAAGGGTTTTTGAATAGACATCTTAATTAGCTCTATGTGAAATTTTAAATTTGTGAGTTTGTAAGTACTTTTATTTTCATTCTTTAAACTATGTTCCACGTATGAGATCTTTTTGCTATTTTATGTATTTGTATTTCTACTATGTAAAGGGTATCGCCCATAAATTTGATTAAATAAATAAATCATTAATCCCTGATTTACAGCATTAGTTTAAAGTAGTTTTTTGCTCTGCTGTAAAATTTAGTTTTTTTGACTTTAAGCTTATTCATGGAGGTCGAAGATATATTGTGAGAATATGTGAGATATATTGTATATACTGTTGTAACACCACCAGTTCTTCAAAAATTTCTTTAAAAAAATGTAGTTTCGCCAAAAAATAATGCAAATTATTGAGATTTGCATCTTTTATTTAGTTAATTAATGGGATTACTTGATTTACTTAATGGGGAAAATGTTACATTTTAAATATTCTTTTATCAGTATACAAAATATTTAGTAAAAATCACGTTTTCTGACTATGTGGGATCTCAAACATTTCGCCATATTGTCCCAAACAATGTTGAAGTACTTTCACTTCCCTCTGAACAAGGTCATACTTATTTTTCCTGACTGAACCTTAACCATTGATTCTGTCAACTGATATTTCACATGATTTGACAGTTGTCTAATAGCAAATGCTGAGTTGTTACATTTCAAATGACAATTTGTGAGTGAATTCTATGTAAAGTGTTATCTCATGGAGTTACGAAAAGTGATTTAAACATTTTTGACCTACAATGATACCTGCTATAGATACCATTTGATATCAGCTTTATTGCTCTATTCTTGTTATACTTGTGTGTATTGTGTGTATAATTAACTGGTGATTTCTTTTTTAGAAAAATGGTGGACTTCTTAGAATATTTCCTGAAGATTCAATTAATCGCCAAAAAGTTGCTGACATCGAACCGTTATTTGATCGTATTCTTTTTTTCTGGTCAGATAGGCGTAACCCACATGAAGTACAACCTGCTTATGCAACCAGGTATAATGAATTAATATTTATTACATTTGAAATATGCTTATAAAAATTCATTTCTGCTTTGTTGTAGATGTTAAATTCAAAATTTAGACCATCTAATAATTCCTTATTAATGAAAATAAGTTGGTGTTTCTCACTAAGGGCGGTCTGCAAAGATCTTTAATTTTCTTCTGTGCTTTTCATTAATTCAATATTTACTCTGTGTATCATGAAAGTTAATGTTTTTGTCAATATTGAAACACATTTAACTTAAAATCCAGCACAATGATGTTTTATAAAATATCATTGGAAGTAACTATCGATTAATAATCATATTTGGTTATTAAAAGTGTTTTTCAATAATAATAATAATAATAATAATAATAAAAATTTAAAAAAAAGCATAAAAGCCACTTAATAATTATAGTGAATTTGTGTACTCCTGTGTGTTCTGGCTGCTAGATAATCTGAACACTCTGTATTCACCTATGGGGATCAGAGATTAATATAGTTCGCCAGGATAGTCTCTCCACAATGGTACTTTGCTGGTGAAAGTTTTGCAACAGAAATTATGTTGGCAGCATGTGCTGCAACTTAAAAACTTTAATTGTGTACTCGCCACAATAACAATAGATGCTAGAAGCGTTGTCCCCTTCACATGTTTCCCAGTGATTGATTGCTACCAACATAAATGCACTTTTTAATAGGACTCCCTGATTTGGCTCGGTGTTGAGACACTTTCCTGGTGCACTGTAGTACTGTAGGTCAAAGTCATCAGTGTTACCAATTTGCATTTATTTCATATTCATTTTTCATTGATATACATTTCTTAACTGTTTTCATAATTCATTTGCACTTCTCAACAAATCATATTGGTGTTGGAAGTAAAATGCAAGAAGTCCATTTTGAAAAACTATACAATTTGGAACCTGGATGCACTGATGAATCTGACATATGGCACTTATGAATCTTAACCCCCCTGTATGCCAGTTATGACTTTGCATTCTATGAATACATATAATGTAAATAAAAAATCTATTAATACATGAATCTGAGATTGTGTATGTAAAACTAGTTGCATGTATGCAAAAACCAGATTACCACTGGCAAGATTATGTTCTTTACATATTGTTATTTAATATTATTGAAATTTGCAAAAATTATTTTTATTCGTGCATCAGCTTGGAAGCAACACTATTCTGTATGAAACAATGAAGACAAACGACTATCTTAATCTGGGAGAGATTCTGTGGGAGAATTTGGACCCCAAGCTTCAATATTACATGTACAGTTTTGTTTTGTTGAGATTTTCTTGAGAGAAGTTGAGAACTCATGAGATTTTCAGTACCTTTCCCCCTATTCTTTATCTACTAATTCTTAGAATTTTATACAACATACATTGTCTTAGCTCCAGAATGTTCTGATTCCCACAAAATGATGCAATGGCAAGGAGATACAGCTGACACATTGCCTATGCTGTCCTTGTGATGACCTTTAACTAACCGAGACCAAGGAGGCACAATAAATTTTCAGGAGAATAAACAAACTAAACCATGTGGTATGAAAGATACAATTCAGGTAATGATATTCTCGTCGGCTAAGTGATAAGTTAGCCATGAGAATTGATATTGAAAACAAAAGACTTCCTGCAAAATAAGGAATCCCAAAAAACAGAAGTTACCTGCAATAAGGAAACAAAACAAATTGTACAAATATACCACAGAAATTTGGACCTCAAAACATCCCATGAATGTACCAAATTCAAGAAAATCATATGCAAATAATTGTTTCTAGAGACTATATGCCAACAATAATTACTAGTTTGAGATATTCATATTCTCAAATCAACATCGGTCTTGTAATAGTATAAAATGCTTTGTTTATTATTAGTAGTATTAGTATTATTAGTATTAGTATTATGAGAATAAATTATTTCACTCTGAGAAATTTGTTGACAGTTTCCTAAATTTGAGTCAGTAAATTTAAATTAATTAAAACTTAATAAATAACATTCAATATTTTACCAATTATGACATAAATTCAATGTATTTACCAATTTAGGTCTATATTATTTCATGATGTTAAAATACCTCTGTGCAATGAAACTTTGTGTGGTCCTTTCCCTCTTATGCAAGTTTAAGCTTGTAAGACACTACCTGTCCCAGGTTAACATCGACAGGAGAATTGAAAAACTTGAAAGAGCAAAGGAAGGGCTCTGAAAGATTCCAGCTGGAAGATTTCAATTTATTTGTGAACATTTAGAAATGAAAAGAACAATCATAAGCTGTAAAAGTGTCAGTAAAACTTTTTTTCTTTTTGCTCGTCTTAGAATCCCTATTTGGATTGACAAGGATAAAATGAATCTCTTGGAAAATATTTTTCTCGTTATTCAGTACTTTTTTGGTGATGGGGATTTAAAATATTGGATGCATCTTCTAAATTATTAAATTGATTACATAATACAAATTTAATATTTTAGATTACTTGCATTTGATAGTTTCATATCTGTCCAAAATTCTTTTAGGAACATTTTCTCTAATTTCTCTCTTTTTCTCTTTATTCAAAGATACTGCAAATTAGACCTTTAATTTTGTATTTCATTGTTCTAGATACGCCATCACTCTTTGGTATTTTGACCGTGCCGAACGAAGTGAAGCTTGCCGAAGGCACAAAGAAAGTAAGTTGGTGAAATAATGCAAATTTACCTTGCATTTGGAATGGAAAAATTTCTTCTACAAATAGATAAGCCCAAATATAGATGCTGCTACTAATAATACACAAGGGTAGATAATTATGTACTGATTCCGTTTTTGATTTCAAAAGGATTCAGTCATAATCCCATCTATCATATCTAGTTGTGATATTCATCTCAGTTTATGTTAAATCATATTATTGACAGAAATTATATCATCCCTTTTCACTTATTTGCCCTTGTGGTACTGACAATTAAACAAGAAAATCTCAAAAGTACACTTTGGATCTCAACTTATTCATTTTTCTTTATCTAAAATAACTTATTTTACTTCTATGATGTTCACCTCTTTGTCTAGACTCAGCTAGACTAAACCACCAAATTAAATAAGTAAAAGAGTTCATTAGAAAATAGAGACATGCTTCACTAGTTATTTCCTAAATTAATTACTAATCCAATCATTGTAATATTTTCCCTTCATTCATATGATTCAGAAGTCCTCTTCAGTTTACTTATACCCAATTGTATGGGCAACCTCCAACAAAATACTGTAGAGTTTATATCCATACAAAATCTTGACATTGTTAAAAACTGAGAAATCAGCTTTTGAAACTATAACTATTTCTCATAACCATTACTAGTCTTACCATAGGCTGAACGGCCAACTTGTTCTGTCCATTTTCATTCAGAATTTTCCTTATCTTAACTCTTACATTTCCTTCCGTGTGTCATCTTTCCATTCACTTGCCTTTTCAACATATTTCTCATCTCTTTATCATCTTTTGCTATTAAAACAATGTGCTCTGCGAGTGTAAAGGGCCATATTTTCTCCCCCCTTCCCCCCTCTCCTTCCCCCATCTCTCAACTTCAACACCTCCTTCCTACTCCTTCCTCATTTCTTCTTAGTCTTGCAATATGTAGATTAAATAGGGTAGGATTCCCAGGGCACCATTTTCTTAGGCCTTTGTGAGTGATAAAGTATATTTACATCATCCCTTACCCTAACTTATCATCTTTCACTAATGTTCATTTTCTCTAGGTATTTCTAAAGCTTTTCTATATCTACTGTCAAAAGCGTTTGTGTTTGTGTATTTCGCACCGTCCTTATCTTGCAACTTATTCTTACAGATTTTTTCCTAGCTTTTATTCCTCATAAATGTATCTTATATTCCCTTCCTCAGATCTTTTTTATGATCCGTTCATATTTTTG
Organism: Teleogryllus occipitalis; assembly: GCA_011170035.1. Classification (NCBI taxonomy): domain Eukaryota; kingdom Metazoa; phylum Arthropoda; class Insecta; order Orthoptera; family Gryllidae; genus Teleogryllus; species Teleogryllus occipitalis. The sequence continues at coordinate 30,758 of BLKR01016066.1, forward strand.
GTTAGTCTTACCTTAATTTCCCAATCTCCAATTTCCTATGTTATTACCCACTCTTCTTTGTTATTCCGTTATCTTTAATTCCTAATTCTAATCCTTTGAAGTTCTACAGCACTTGAACTTCTGCCAAAATCAAATAATTCTCCAAATCAATTTTACCCAGTCTTCTGCTTATTGCATAACCCAACATAAAGTTCAACTCAGTCTTTTATCTCCAATACACAATTATACACATAAAATATTTGCCACAATTAATCTACTACAAATACAAATATTTTGATATTTTTTGATGTACTTCATCCAAGCGACTTCTTCCAAGTTACCATTATTACAACACCCCTTTCCAATTTAAAGTTATCTGTCCTCAGTTAACATACCCTGTATTAACTTTATATCTTTTGTTTACATGCATGTATTTTATACATCTCTGTCTCAAGTACTTAAGATACTCATTAGATACTACAACTTCTTGCACGACTTATTGTGAGCAACTTCTTATGAGCTCAGTTGTCATTGATTTAACCTCCTTTTTATTTATAAATTTTTAACACATCTCAACCTACAAATTACATCACCTTCAGTGTCTGCTCTAATAATTTTATCCCTTTACATAATGGGTTATTCTTCACATCTCTCTGCCTTGGCAGTTTGACCCACACATTACCTACTAAACACTCACTTTCACATTACACACATTCGCGTTACCTATAGACTATCTCTCAATTTCTTCTTCAAATCATCTTTCTTCATCTATAAAATTAAATATGCAAAGCAGTACACTCTACCTTACATTCAGCCTCCCATTTCCAGCTTCTTTTCTTAATTTTCCTTTTTTAAATTTCCTTTCCCTAACTTTTCTGTTATTTTATAAGCAATGTTTATTCCACAGCACTGTTGTGTATTTCTCCCTACTCCTTGCTTACTTGCATACCTGCATTTACAAATACACAACTATACAGCCATACATAGAGAATTTTATCCTTTTGTATAATAGTTTTTATAAGGAAGAGGAACTGATTACAATTAACTGAGAATAATAAATTCATTATGAAAGAAAAGATTTTTTCACTAGTATAAGCTAATATGTTCAATTACATGAATAGGCTTATTGACCTGAAGTGTCTTGAATCTTGAAGACACATTTTTATTTGATGAAAATTCAAGTTTTTCTAATGTTCAGTTTCCTGAAAGAAATTGTGACTACTAATAATTTTAAAATGAGATGATATCACATAATTTAAATTTGTTTCTTAGAAATAAAAAAGTTAAACAGTTAAAAAGTTTCTCTTTTTCTTTTAATAATTATCATTGCTGTTTGGGTTATTATTTGAGATTGTGTGATAGCTGAATTTGCTTTCTTTCCATTCTTTAAATTTATGATTTGATGAATGTAAAATAGTTAAACCTTAAATGTTTTAATATATTTTTAACTACAATAAGCAAACCTCTGGTTTTAATTGCCATCGTATAGTATAGTGTTTTCAAAACGTGCTATGTAAACATCCCTTTTCTACATGAACTACTCAGTTAATCTTGGCAAGTAAGCTGTTGATTGAAAACTTGAACCCCCAATGTCTGCACATGTAGTTTATATTTTTGTGTATGATATATAAATATTATATAATATAAATTAAAGGTACCATCACACACTACCAGGTAATAAGGCGGGTAGTATTGGGATGAGGCTAGTAAGCCCAGAGCAAGAATGGTGGCAAGAAGCAAATAGGGCTTTGGCAGTTTGGCATTAATGCAGAGCAGTCCAGACCAGGCCAAACTAGGAGGAGGATACATTATAAATAGAATGCTTTCCCTTTCCTGTCTGAATAGATGAATATGATAAATGTATATCCAGACAAGTATAAGGATAGTGCTTTATAATTCAAGTGTGTTTTAATCACATAGATATCCACTAGTGGTAGATACTTCGTGTTTGGGTGTGGTGCGTGTGTGTGTTAATGAGGCTTTTATATTTATTTTCACTTACTACTATTTGCAAAGTATAGAAAAAGGTACGTAATGCTGCAAAGAAAATGGTGTTGAAATTTTGCAAGAAATAAACAAGCCCTCTCTCTCTGCCTCTCTTTCTCTCTCCCTCCCCCTCTCTCTGCCTCTCTTTTTCCCTTTCTCTCTCTGCCTGCTTTTCTTTCTTTAAATTCCATGTACAATAGAGTAAAATACATTTATAATAGTTGCATAGGTTCGATTTTCACGGTTAACTCTTAATATTCGAAAATTGCAAAAGTTTGAATTTTTACGGTATCTTCGTACAAACTACAAAATTAAGATAGAGATTTTTCCTTCTAGTGAAATTTGTTTTCCTTAATTAGTTCAATATATATATATATATATATATATATATATATATATATATATATATATATATATATATATATATATATATATTCTAACACGCCCACCTACTACCTTCCAGCCGGTGGCGATAGAGCGTGAAAGAATGAATGCTCGTGAAGCGAGCTTTGAATTCTCAGGAAGCAGGATCTTTCGGGTATGAGAAAGGTCTGAACCCTTGACACAATGAATTAGGTAAAATTCTGGTAAAATGAGTATATATTCAGTGAAAAAAATTACACAGTGGCACAAATATACAATAAAGTATGCACTTTGCGTAGATGGTCACTGCAAAGAAAACAGAAAACAAAAAGAACACAACCACAAAATGTATAGGCGTCACCTCGACTGCCTGAATACTTCAATAGTTACTATTCACAATTCTTTTGCTTCTACCTCTTTCTGAATTACTTTCGTGTACCTCATTCAACTCTTGCTATTCTTAAGTGTTCTCCGTGCACGGCCCTTTAAATGATTCTCTACAATTATTCTACCATGGACTGTTCACAGGTGTCAGCCTTAAGCTGCACATTTACTACAATGCTGTGAACTCAAACAAAAGAACGAACGTGACACACACGTTACTTAAATTGGACCCTTTACAAATTATAACAACTAATTATCCCCTGACATAATACAATGAAAGCATGACTTTCAAATAAGATCACTTTTACACTACATGAAAAATCATAATTCACTCTAGGAAAATTGTACAAGGTATGGCATTCGAACGAATTTACTAGTGCGTACAGCGAATGAAATCTAAACTGCCGCTCATACGTTCGGAATATTTCTCCCAGTTTCTTATTTGGAACTTTCACCTATTTTTAGGACGCTTCGCCTGGTATTTTAAAGCTACACGATTTCCCAACAGATTGCCGCATAGAAGTTGCCAGTTCTTTACCTCGACATCTCCTTCCCGCTCGCCATCAGTTAACCTTGGGATTTTCGGTCGCTCGCAGTCCTCGCCGCGCCACTTGACTGGTTCGATGTTCCACGGTTGTACCACTTCCTTCTCCCGATCTCCGGATCCCGCCACTCGTCCAAATTCCAGACCCTTCTCTCGATCTCCGGGCTCGTATCATCCACGTATTTGGTCCAAGTCCTTCTCGCCTACGCTTGGGTCTTCACTGGAGTCGTCCTTCTTCTGCGTGCCGCGTACCCGTTGTTCGCGCTTCCAGCTTTGAATAACTAACGTTATTGAATTGGATACTTCTAGCACTCGGCCGACATACCACACTTTGAGCGTGCGTGGTCGTGGCGTACAAAGTTAAATGCTGGATTTCGTTTAAAGTCCTTCTGCGCGAATTTATTTCAAGTATGAAACTATTTCAGATTCAAGCAATCACATCGCTTGCTTTCTCGCGTAATGTTAGTGCTAACACTGTACATGCACTTCACTTCTGAATTCTATCACACTTATTAACGCGTTTCTCAAATCAGTTTTAACTAAGCAAGTTAAAATATACTCCTGCTCTAACCAGTGACTATCGCCAAAGAATTAGGTTGAGTCGCCGTCGCTGTCGAAATCGAAAGAGAGTTCTCCCGAAGCGCGTCGCGGTATTTATGTGACTCCGCCTGGGGAAATTTCTGGAGGAGTGAATTTTCTCCTCCTTCGCGCCCTCTCAAGAAAAACATTATCCGTAACTTCGGACATCGGAGTGCGAAAATCTGCGGGTAGATGTCGCATTCTCAGACCATCGCTCCGCCGCGTACCCTATTTCTCTGTGTTCTGGGCTTTTCTCGTGGCTTATGGTGGCGTTACGGGGTTGTATAATCCCGTGACGGCACACACACACACACACACACACACACACACACACACACACACACACACACATATATATATATATATATATATATATATATATATATATATATATATATATATAAAATATTAGTTTTCACGCAATTTGCGTGCAATTTTGCTATTTCAAAAAATTACAAAAACGAGATTTTCTGGAAAACAGCTGAAAATGTTTTCTTTAAACTTTTGTTAGGGATAGTGCTAAATTTAATCTATTAGATGACATTAAACGCAATTTTGCACCATGTTATTTTTTAAAAAATTATAAAAATGTAATTTTTTTTACTAGCCTTTCACATTGTTATGTTTATATTAGCGGTGATTTGTTCACATTGTTGCATATAAGAGTTAAAGTGCTTTAAATAATGACGTACAATTTCTCGAAAACTCTCAAGTTCTCTGCGGAACAGAGCTCAAAATTTTGCATTTTCAGAAACACTCAAACGTCAATTTTTCAAAAACAGTTCCAAATTATTTCTTGAAACTTTTCCTACAGATAGTGCTAATAGCACCACTCAAACGTCAATTTCTCAAAAACAGTTCCAAATTGTTTCTTGAAACTTTTCTTACAGATAGTGCTAATAGCACTGTTTAAGATGTTTTAAAATTAATTTTGCTGTACGCTTTTGTTTTTTCAAAAATTACACCGATTTTTTTAAATATCTCTAATGCCTTTAATGCATTCATTTTCAGCAATTTGTATACGTTATTGCATTAATTTTCTGTGAAGAAAAGCTTCAAATTTCACATTTATAGTAACGCTTAAATGCCATTTTCGTAAAAACGGCTCCAAATTTTTCAACGAAAATTTCCACGTATGACGAGGTTTTACTCTTCTATTATATTCTTAAAGTAATTTTTTGGTTCTGTCATGAGGAAACTGAAAAATTGAGCAGATTTGAAAAAAATGTTTGTGCAGTGATAGATGGCAGCTGGCAAAAGAATGGGGTTAGACTTGCCCAAAGAAATTATGAAACTAACTAGTATGAGAAAGTCTGTGCCATTCTGTGGCATCACTAGTTTCATGACTGTCAATAAATTCAAAAGAATCATTAACTATAGTTTTTATGAATATGCCCTTCACCTTCAGTACTGGACCTACAGATTTTTTATAACACAATCTATTCTTCAAAATCAGATCTTTTAATTATTTTATGATTACTTTTTGACTGTATTAGTAGTTTTTGTGCAATTTTGAGTTGAAAGGTTACAAAGTTAGTTTTTTTTCCCAAACCTGCCCATCTCTCATAATATTGAAGTATGTTAATTTATTCTGAAAACAATATATTTTCCAATATTAGATTTGGAAATAATTTCATGAAATCTGTTATCAAAATATTCTCTTCACAGTTTTGAGTTAAGTCGTTTGTATTTTTTTAGTGTTAGGTGAATGGTTAGTAGGATAGAAGGTGCATTATAATATTACATAATCGCCACCAATAATAAGAGAAATAATGCTGATGCAGCACTAATTTGAATTTGCATTATGATGTATTTAATTAAAACATTTCAATTATATTTTGTACGCCTATTTCCTATAACACATAGATATCTCCTGTTTTTCAAAGTGTAATACAATACAACGTTGTTGCTTCAAATAATCCAGATTTTAAAAATTACAGTCGAATGTAAATATGTATTGTTTAATAATTTTCTGAAAAATTATATTATTTGGAAACCAATGCTATATTTGATTTCTATTTTCACTAGACTTTAATCATTAAAACCAAAATGTTTGAAGATTTGATTCGGAAATGATACAAGGATGCTCAAAACTTCAAAGTTTCAAACTATTTCACGAAAGCAGCACTGTTTTAAATACAACCTTGTAACACTGAGCCAGTGATGTGTTAAATGTGTCCTGAGCTACTTTATTAATATGTTTTTTAAGTATTAATGAAACATGGGGAGAAAAAAATAAAATCTTCATTGTTGCCCCAAGCACGATTGTGGCTGCAAAAGACTTTAGAATACCCAGAAAAAATCTCAAGAGTGGAGGAAGTCTTGACTGCAGAAGGGAGATTCAGTAACCTCATATTTGCAAGATGCAGTGAAGTACAGTTTGTCCCATTAATATTCAGGCAAAGCTCGCTTTCCTCTTCTTAACCTAATTTCAAGTGCATATTGACTTACAATCCATAACATTTTTTGGCATAAAACATTTACATTTTTATTGCACATGATGGTGTCAACTGCACCTCTGAAAGTTTAACACATTTACTGCCATGAGGGTCAAGGGTGGGCCTCGTGCAGTTTGACTATGGCACCGTGAGGTCCACCAGTGCGCCCCAGCAATACTCCCACTAAGGGCCGTGAGGGTCACGGGTGGGTCTCGAGTTGGTGTTTATTTCAAGGTCTGTGTCTTCACAGGTGGGCTTCAAATTGATTTTGATTCAACTTTTTCCAATAAAGCAAATCGAATTTTATTATAGAATGCTCTCAGCATCCTAAATTACCACTTGTAGCAGCTTATATTGTATAGAATTTGTTGCATGTATTTTGTTTGTATTTTTTCTACAGTGCAGTTCCTTTTCTTTCTAAAAAACACTTAATACTTATGTCTTTTCTTTTGAAATATCCTGAATGTCATTGAATTTGAATAAGTACTCACTCTTTCAAAAATTGTGGGGCCACGAGATTCACCAGTGTCCCTCATGTGTGACTCACACATGTGACATTTAATTTAATTTTTAGAACTATTCTTAGGAACATCTGAAAATGATTTCACCAATAAAGTTAAAAAAACTGTGTGGCCCCAAAAAACCATATTTTACTTTAGCATATGGCCCCCAGATGTTATCCTTCATTGTGCCTTTGGCAGTCAATGGGTTAAAGAAATCATGAAAAGCACTACAGGTGTGTTTGGAAAGGAGGATGTAATTACACTTTATTAGTTTAATTCTGCGAGTTCCTCGTAATTGGAAATCGAGTAATTTCCGTCTTTGCTACATGGTAGTAAGACGGAAAGATTTGTAATCACAGAGATATCACTGTTCGTGTTCTGCAGTGGAAGACAGTTTGACAGAAGTCCAAGAAAGATGGACCACAAAAGTGGATCTACTACTTTTGAGGAGCAACAGTTTGTGATT